>LPNX011095455.1:184730-279437 GCA_001517045.1 Pseudotsuga menziesii | reverse complement strand
CAGAAGAACAACACTTGGGAACTGGTTGATCTCCCCCCAGGGAGGAAGCTAGTTCAATGTAAGTGGGTTTTCAAAACTAAGTTTTCTGCTGATGGTTCACCTTTTAAATATAAGGAAATATTGGTAGCCAAGGGATACTCACAGGTACATGGTATTGACTACAATGAGACCTTTGTACCAGTGGCAAAGATGGACTCCATCAGGCTAGCCTTAGCCATTGCAGCTTCAAAGCAGCGGGAGGTACATCACATGGATGTGAACTATGCTTCCCTGAATGGATATCTTACTGAAGATATTTACATGCAGCAGCCTCAAGGTTTTGTTACTAATCCATATTTTGTGTGCAGGTTATAGAAATCATTGTATGGGCTTAAGCAAGCCCCCAGGGCTTGGTATGCCAAGATTGATGGCTTTGTGTTGTCATTGAGTTTTGTTCGATGCAAGTCTGATCCTAATGTTTATTTGAAGCTGATTCATGGTTCTTTGATGATTATTCTCTTGTATGTGGATGAATTTATGATTACAAGAAGTTTAAAGAAAGAAATTTCCTCCTTGAAGGATGCAATGAACCATGCATTTTCTATGACTGATTTGGGGTTGTTGAGCCAATTCTTGGGTCTCAAAATTGATCAATACCAACATGGAATAAAAGTACATCAGTCCAAGTATGATTTAGATTTGTTGAAGAAGTTCAACATGAAATATTGCAAGCCAAGCAAGACTCCCTTCCTTTTAGGAGTTAAGCTTGAAGAAGCAGGTTCTTCTCGTATGGTAAATAATACACTGTATAGGCAATTGATTGGGTGTTTGCTGTACCTTACACACACTTGATGTGATATTTCTTATGCAGTAAGTGTGGCCTCAATATACATGGATCAGACTCATGATATCCATTGGAGAGCAGCCAAAAGGATCCTTAACTTTGTTCAAGGAACAAGAACTCATGGGATCTTCTACAAAGCTAAATCTGACCTTGATTTCATTGGGTTTGCTGATAGTGATTGTGCAGGTGACAACACAGATTGAAATTCAACATCAGGATATGCGTTCATTCTTACTGAAGGACCAATCAATTGGTCAAGCAAGAAACAAAGTGCCATAACACTCTCATCTACAGAAGCAGAGTGCAGAGGAGTTGTAAATGCAGCAACTCAATGTTTATGGTTGCAGGGGATACTTGGTGAGTGTGGCTTCGAATCAGAGTTTTCAACTATTATGTATTGTGATAATTAGAGCACCATTTGAATCTACAATGATCCAGTTCATAGGCAGAGAACCAAACACATTGAGATCCATATGCACTACATCAGATAGCTTGTGGATGATGGCACCATTCACCTACTTTTCTATGCATCTTCAGAACAAGTACCAGACATCTTCACCAAATTTTTTTGTGAGAAGACTTTCAGCAATCTCAAATCACTACTAGGGATTTCTGATCATGTTGTGAAGCATGATTGATGACAATATTTTCAAATTTTGTTTTATTGTCTATGTTTAAGGGAGGATTTTCCCATTGGGTTTTTGCCTCTTTCCTTGGTTAAATGGATATGCAGTATGTAAAGGGTGTCTAAGACTTGTTTCTAGGCCCTATAATTTTCTGATATTTACTCATAAATTTAGGCTTAAGGGGGGGTGTTAGAATAATCAACCCATTGTTAGCTACGTTAGACATTAATTAATCCATTTTTGTCTTATTTGCCTAGTTTCCAATATTCCACTCTATGCAAGTTGTCTTGCACATGTCCTAGAAGTCAAACTTGCTGAAATTGAGTCAGGTAGTGCTTGGGAAACCTCCTAGAAACCATATTTAGTAGTTCTGCTTTATTCCAGATTCTCCCTACCGCATATCTGCTTTTTCTACTAAGTTTCCGACTTGATTGATATTTGATGCAAAAGGGAAAGTAAGACTAGGTGTAGTTGACTTGTTTTTTACCCTCATCATCCTCCATTGCTTTCTCCTAATAAAAGAATGTATGATTTGTCTTTCCATCACCTATTATCTTTCCTACTTGACTTTGCCGATTTATGAGCCTCTAGGTAGATTTGGAAACTGCTTTATGCACCTATGGGGGATTTGACTAGATTTAGTAAGCCTGCTTTTGACTATTTCGAATGGCATCCTTATGCATTCAAATATCTCATGTAATTATATATTTCAGCATCCTATGTCTTCATAAGGTTGGCTATTGTACACTTATTCAATACAGATTAGTATTATGCTCCAATTTCAGTCTCCTTTGTGTGTAAATTTGCAGGTTTGATTAGCAATTTTGTGAGTGCAATTGTTCTATCACTTGGGTTCAATTTCCACAGATTGCAAGATGTTCAACCAACCATTCAAATTTTCCTCCCCACAAATTTCCTTCTGCAATTTTTTTCCAGTCATCAAATCTTCGTCTGCGGACTCAATCTCCGCCGTCTATTCTCATCAAAGCTTGTTAATGGCAGAAAACCCTTGTTCTACGTTGGTTGATCAATCTATCCTTCACTCTTCATGATTATTTATCCTAACACTTCTATGCATTAATTTATGACCGATTTCAACTCTTCAAGCAACCTTTTAATGCGTGAATCAACAATTTCACAGAAATATAATGATGATAAAAAAATCGCCGAAGTCGGTTCTTCACAAATACATAGATAAAATCAATAAATTCATCTAGGCTAATAAAAATACAAACACACATCTAATCCTTCTATTAATAAGACAAACAAACACACAGTCGGATCTCTTCTTCAGTCTTCTCAAAATATTTACAAGTAGAACCAGACATAAGTTTGTCCTTCTCTCTGCAAATTCAGAATTCTAATGCTGAAGAGAAGAACCCCCAACCCTTCTCTAAATTGTCTATTTAACCTAAAATATGACCTCCTCTACTGAGTGGTCCTACAATTGAAAACAAACAACTGCAAATCATGATGAAAACATCATTGCCAAAATCAAGCATACTTGCAGTTTAATCTCCACGCAAGGAGTCATGATACGCAATCACTCCTATCGCTGCTTACATATTATGACTCAACAAAATAATCAAATAAAAAATATGCCACAGCATGTGACCAACTAATCACATTGTTGACATGCCACGATGATCCTACATCATTTAGCTGGTGCAAGCTTTGCATGGCTAATGCATGGGTGCATGTGGAGTAGGCGCTTTTTCCCACCTACCACACTCAGTTGCACTGAGTTAACTAGCTGTCACTGATTGTTTGAGTTGTTGGACATATGGGAGTTGATCTGTTGGACTCTGAAATTGATTGAGACACCATGAGTTAGATGGCCAGTTATATATAGTCAAATCCATTGGATAGATTTGAATTTCTACCTCATGCATTCAAATTATTTTCCTATGTGAACTATTGTAACACCGAACTTTATTATTGTAAATGATACTATAAATTCCTGAACAATACTTGTCCATTTCTTGTGTGGTTTGTTTTTTTCAGTTTGTATCTTCATTCTCCATTTACTGCAAAAATTATTATAAATATATGCTTGAATATATAAATGGAATTAAAATTATAATAATACTCTCTATGAATAATCTTCTAGTTGCAATCTATATAAACTAGTAAGATTTTGCATCATCTGCATATCCCAATAGAATGCATTTGCTACTTTGAGGTTGGAAGTATTTATGCTTGTCAGATGGGATTTTGGCCCATTCTTTGGAGCCAAAAACCCTCATATGTGAGACATAAGTCTGATGTCCCATCAGTGATTCAAATGGAGTGACCCCAACCACTGACTTGCAAGGTAATGTGTTCCATATTTACGAAGAACAGTTCAATATTGGTTCAACCCACATATATGGTGGAAAATCTCTTTCTTTAATAAGGAAGGTAACCACCTCTTTCAAAGATCGGTTCTTCCTCTTAGCTACACCATTTTGTTGTGGTGTGTATGGGACTAAATGTCGCATCTGAATACCTTCTGAAGCAAACAACCACTGAAACTCTCTTTTGATGTACTCACCTCCATTGTATGATTTGAGTGCTTTTCTATTCTTCCCAACATTGTTCTCAACTAAGGATTTGAAAACTATGAAGGTTTCAAACACCTCAGACTTATTCTTAATAAAGTATATCCAACAATACCTAGAGTAGTCATCAATGAAGGTCAGAAAGTATCTGGATCCATTCATAAATGTTGTAGGAATTGGTCTAGAGACATCACTATGAACTAATTAAAGTGAAGATGAAACTCTTCTTTCATTCCAAACTTCATACCTTCTCTCTGGGTGCTTACCTACCAAGAAGCCATTGTAGACACCTTGAGAAGACTTGATGAGAGGAAATTCCTCAACCATCTCTTCATTGTGCAACTGCTAGAAATGTTTGAAATTCAGATGTTAGAACATCTCATGCCAAATTCTACTTGTTTCATTAGCATGAGTCAATAGGGAAATTTTGTATGAGCAAGGAAGAAAATGTGAGAACTCATATTCCTTGAAGGCATGGTTAATATCACCTTTTTACATCAGATTGCCATTAGAGATATCTAAGATCTCTATTAAGTCAAGTTAAAATATGAGTGACTTTGGTGAGCCTGTATTGGTCGTCTGATATACATGCAACAAATTTACTGACGTGGAGGGAACATAGAGGAAATTATTGAACACTGCATGCTCAAATTTAATTGAACCCTTACCAATAGTTTGGATTTGAGATTCATCTCCCATGTGTATGATAGGACCACTAGAGAGATCAAGAGAAGATAATGATTCTTTACAGGAAACTATTATGGAAGGAAACTTCTTATGGCTTGGGGGGTACCNAGATTCATCTCCCATGTGTATGATAGGACCACTAGAGAGATCAAGAGAAGATAATGATTCTTTACAGGAAACTATTATGGAAGGAAACTTCTTATGGCTTGGGGTGTACCACAACAGACAGCTAGACACGAGAAATCAATCCCTTACCAATATGCAAGAGAAACCAAACATCTAACACTAAGGGACCTCGAATCATACCTTATTCTGAACGGTTTAAGTAGATCCTCGTTGAGATTTTTCCAATACCGCTTGCGCTAACAATTTAGTCTCAACAACAACAAACAAGACAATCATGCTATATAATATGGTGTTAGATCTACTCTAGCATATATAATAAACAATATATAAGCAATTAAACATATCCATGGATTCAATATTTATGTTCAAGTGCACATTATTGGACAAAAAAATATATTTCTATTAATCAAATCAGAGATTACACAAGTGACAACCTCTGTTGGCACGTCTACGAACCCGAGAAACCAAGTCCTCCACCACCTCAATCCTCCATCTCTCGATGGCAATCTCACAAGAAAAGGAAAGCTTGGGAAGAATACAAAGTGCTCCAAAGGGACAAAGGGATGCAGACTCAAGTATATGCAAGCTATGGCAACAATGGACTATAGTTTCGTTGCTCTTCAATTCCTCCTTCACAATGTATCCAAGGGGTTCCTTATATAGCACTCCAAAGGGGTAACAGAGGGTCGAATCTGAGTGATATCAAGGCATATGGAAGGCCAAGAGTCAGGATCTTCAGACTCATCCAAGGAAAAATCCAAAATTGTTTGGATTTATGCACACATCCCGATGTATGTGGGTTTGAGGTCAAAAGTCACATGTACACACGAGTATTGGTTTAAAAGCCGCGTACAACAATAAATAGGGGTTTTTAGGGATGAACTTGGAAACATCAAAGTATAATATTAGTCCATGGGGTATAAAGAGTCTGCATAGGGACATGAAAGGACATACTATATGTGATCAACAATGTGTGGTAAAATCAGCTATAATAGATGCCCCCTAATGTGTGAGGTCAGAGGGGTGACATGATGGCCGAAATACATTATAAAATACATCCTAGAAGATGAGTGATGAAGAACCAGGTGGAAGAACCAGCCATCCATCAGTATAGTACAATAATCAATCTCTGCATGTGACTATAAATACATATATTAGTCCCGGATACATAAAAGTACAATGGCCTGCATGCATAGGGATGATATACAAAATGTGACATGTGTGGTAATCACCACGTACAATATATAATAGATCAGAATCTCCATGATGAAGATGTACAATGGATCAAGATCTCCATAGTGGCTAAAGATATCTGACATACACTAGAATCAAATCATGAGAGATGAAATCTCATGAACACTAACACGATCAAGGAGGTAGCATATGTGGAATGCCAACAAGATGGAAGGTCTTTTACACAAACCGCTATGAGTACATGTCCTAATATGCGAATAGAGGTGTCGAGGTCAAACATTGTAGTCCATCATCTGATTATCGGTCATTGATGTACACCATTAACAGATGCGAGATCACCCACCGATAATGAAAATGGGAATCAAGGTACTAGAGTGCAATCTAACAAGTGTGAATAGATGTGTTGAGGTCAAACACTTAGAAGAATCCATCGATCAGGGGACATTGATGTATTCCCAAAACTGTCGATGGCAAGAGAACCTACCACTGATGACTATAAGTCTCAAGAAACTCAAATGACTCTAGACTCCTATCCCAGAATAAATGATCTGAAGTTGATGGGATGGAATCCGCTGGAAGGAGGGAATTAAGAAATCCCCTATCAACCAACACGAGGTACTAAACAATGCTATATAATTTAGAAGAACTCAAACAATATGTGCACTAACTAGTAACAATGCCGAGAATGGCTGACATGCAAAGTCAAGATAACTAAGGAATGTTTCAACTTCCTTCAAACAAGAGAATAAAGGCGAATGGTGATTGCAGGTAGGCAACATGGACTCGATATGCAAAATGGGACAACTATATGACAAAGGAGGCATCAATAGAGGCTTTATAGGCACTGGAAGCTTAACAAGTTAGTGGAGAAAAAATCAGAGTAACGAGTACAACTCCTAAAGTCAAACTAATAACCCAACCAACGGATGTGATATATAGTGCTATGTTTGAAGGCGGCAAGAATCGACTACTGCCAAAGATAACATCTTTTCCTGTCCAGATTTTTTGTTTTTTGATTTTTTTGGACTTTTTTTCAGATATTTTGAAAAGATTGAAAAAGAATAAAAGTTTTTTAGAGTTACAAATCTAGGAGAATACAAGTGTCCAGGGATAAGAAAACTAGTTCGAAGAAGCGGAACATACCTATGGTTAATGCAAGGAAATATGTGCAGGATAACAACACTCAGGGGAAGGTCCCCTCCCGGTAAAAAATGGGGAATCAAGCTGCAAAAGATATGTAAAAATGCTCTACTTGGCTAGACATGATACACGCTCGGGCTATATGGCTGATAATAAAAGTCGGGAAAGCCGACATAAGGCTCAATAAGGTAAGCAAAACTCATGATAATGCAATTACAACTTGACATATACAAGGGAGTCCCAGGGGAATGGCCAGCATAAATTTCAAGAGGAGTACGAGGTTCTTTCTCAAAGATATGGCGATACTATACAAAGGATTCCCACAACCTTAAGGAGAAATTTCAGCATGGGAACCAAATGCAATACAGGATCTAACTAGGGTACCCATGTATGGGAAAGCTCTACCATTTGCATAATGTCACTTCTAAAAGAAACATGAAGGTTCTGTGACAAGATGGAATGGGTTCGTACCTAGGGTTAAGATGAAACGGTCATAAGGCCATGCAAAATGAAAGTGGATGTGAAATCTTAATCTATATGCTAGTTTAGACATAATACCTGAAATAGGAATGAACGGGTTGAAGACATGGTCAAACCGCACTCAAAATGGGCTCCTACAACATCAAATTAGTTCAAACGGTCCAAAATGGTTAGGAATGGTAAAAAAATATAGGAAGTGGGTAAAAATTTCAAATTTTTTTCTATAAAATAGTGAAAAATTAAAAATTTTCATACCATTTTGAATTTTCACCCACCATAGTGCATTTGAGTCCAGAACTGCATAAGCGAATTTCAGGAGCATCGTCCAACGAAATCAGTCCATGTTTGATCCAAGTAAATTCCCTTGCCCCTCCCCTTCATTTTCATGTAAAAATTTTAAATTTTCATGGTCAAATTATTTTTTAAGGCCATCCCAACTTGGGTGTTTCGGCCCACGTGGATATTGGGCATTTTTCTGTGTATAGGGATGACTATACATGGAAAATGCCACGAAATCTGTGTACGTATGCGACTGTTTTGCAGATAGTCATGTATAGGGTTGCAAACATGGTTTTAATGGGAAAATAATGATCAAAATTTGTGATTTATGTGCAGGATGGTGCTAGAATGGAGAGGGAGGGAACATGGTGATGTTGAGGAAGTTGTTCAGGTGGATCTCATGGCTCAAAAAACATTACAGGCATGAGGGTTATACAAGTTTTGGTGCCTTGGAAGCTTGAGGGAAAAGCCAAGATTAGTCTAGCTGCTGGTAGAATACTGGGATCCAGAGTCTTAGAACTTTCAAATAGATGGGATGTCACTCAACATTGAGGTTGAGGATATATACTTTATCACAGGTTTGTCCTGACGGGGGAAGGTGGTGAAACTTTGATCCCATGGTCCAGGAGGAGGGCTGATTATAGAGGACTACATATCTATGTACTGCCTTCCCGATACAGAGAAGGTTGGGAGTCAAATCCTGACAAATGTGGTTCAGATTCTGGGGCTGAAAGCCATACTATTGGAATTAGGCAGGATCGCAGGTTTGGCATCACTCCACCAGGCCTCAAGGCCACTGATGTTCTATGCATTAGAGTGTATACAGCCTACGATATATGACTGGAGTACTATGATGCCGAGCAACATGAAACAACAGATTAGTGGCTGCAAGATGGGTAGGGTGCAGAACTTCAGGTTTGGCAGCATATTGAGCACATTCTTTTTTGAGCGGGTGCTAGGGCTAATCCCTAGAGTAGACATTGCTCCACATGGAGTTCGGGATCCGGTTCAATGACACTGGGATAATGGCATGCGTAGATTGGGAGGTGGAAGGGTGGCTAACCCTTACCCAACAAATTTCTTTCCAGGGTGGCAGAGACAGCTCATTGCCATAGATGACTATCCCTATGCAAGGATCAACTTCTGTGGAGACCCAGACATGCCCCTACCACCAGGAGCGGCTTATGGAGACATCGGTAACAAATCCCAAACCCAGTTTTAATTTTTGAATTATTTAATTTTTTTGTGTTTTTTGACATATGAAATCAAAAGACATGTTTTTTGTGTGATGACACATAGTGATACTCTGTCATGTATATGTAGATGTAGGACCTTGATGGCCAGATGGATTTCCTTGTCATCGACGGAGGGGAAGAGGTGATGAGATCATGGGTGCGAATGCGGAGTAGACACTCCAAAGCATTCACACGAAATTCCTTTGACTGACAAAGAGAGTTCCCATGGCGCAAGTCAAGGAATTTCCTAAGGCCATGCAGTGCCAAGTGTTTGGAGTACCATGGGCATGGGTTCGATTGTTTCGTCAGCTAGCTAGAGCCGTGGTGTGCTACCATGATCAGCACCCTCCTCCACCTTAGGCTTAGAGACTTGGGTGTATATTTTTTGTATGACCATGTAGTATATTTTGGTGGCTCGAAATCCCCAATTTTGTATATGACACTTCTGTATTATGACATCACCTTTTTTGAACTTAATGAAAAATAATTATGATGATCGATTATTATTCTATTTACATGTGTAAGATGTGTTTGTGAAATGATTATGGTCTGTGAAACAAATGCCAATCTAGTACATAGTTAGCATATGAATTAGCAACTTGATTAAAATTTCTTGGAACATGAATGTATGTTATACTCTCAAATTGTCATTCTAGCAATCTAACACATAAGAAACTTCATAATAATGTCGGATCCCTAATATGATACAAGCCATTAAGTTGTGAAACCACTAACTGCGAATCAAGACGTACCTCAAGCAAAAGAACACCATGTGAAATGGCATCCCACAATAAATCAATGACGAAACTATATTTAGAAACATTGCTTGACGAAGGCCGTAAACATATGGCTCCTGAAGACAACACTTGACCCATAGGAGTATAGATCACCCAAGCAGCCGAAGCTGAGTTTTGAGTGTGGTGTTTAGCACCATTAGCGAATCCAATGTAAATGAAAGACTCCATCGACATCTTCCATAACAAACAAAAGCTAATCAACAAACCTGATCACCATAAGAAAACCTAACTATGCAATGCAAAAATGTACAATAATATACAAAAATAAGCCTTGGCTGAGGATCATGCATAGTATTTTTTGAGATAGAGCCCATTTCTAGGCTCTACCAAGGCTATCCCTTCATAATCAACCAGCTCATAGGCACCTTTCTCTAAGACATGCTTAACCACGTAAGGACCATGCCACATAGGATTAAACTTTCCTACCCCCAAGGGTTCCTTAGCTTGATCCCACAAAAGGACCAAGTCACCTTCACTAAACCTCCTAGGATGGATATACTTATCGCACTGGATCTTAATGCGATGCTTGTTAACCTCAAGGCCACTAAAGAATCTCGACGCTGCTCCAAGTGGACCATATGCTCTTCTAATGTGGAAGTCTCTGGTAAAAGATCTACAGCTAACTTCAAAGAAGGGATTTCACATTCAACCGGTAATACTGACTCCACCCCATGCACAAGATGATAGGGAGAAAAACTGGTGGCAGTCTTGACCGTGGTTCTATAGGCCCACAAAGCAAGATACAACATCATATGCCAATTATTCTTGCTCTGTGTGATAATTCATTGGAGAATGGACTTAAGTGAATTGTTCACTACATCAACCTGTCCATTCACTTGAGGGTAATAAGAAGAGGAGTGCTCTTGCTTATATCCTAACTTTGAAGACAACTCTTCTGTCATATTGTTCTGAAAGTGCCTGCCATGGTTAGTGACAAGCTCTCTTGGAATGCCAAACCAGGTGATAATATGGTTAAATACGAAATGCATGACTTTTCCAACGTTGGATTTAACTATGGGCATAGCCTCTGCCCATTTCGTGAAGTAATCGACAGCCAAAATAATATGATGGTGCCCCCCAGCCGAAGCTTGGTTGCAATCCATAAAATCAAGCCCCTACTTGGTGAAGGGACCAGCGGTGACAATAGGATGCGAAGGGGTGAGACACGAGCGCATATTACGTGCAAACACCTGGCAAGGGTGGCACTTCTTGACTGCATTAACACAATATTTAAAGATGGATGACAAAAAATAGCCGGATCTTAAGATTTTTTGGGCTATAGAAAGCCCAGATATATGACCACCACACACCCCTCTGTGGCAATCATTAAGCACAACCTCAGCCTCATCATGAGTTAGACAACAACGTAAAATGGAATAAACCCCATGGCGGTACAAAGTATCATCCACTATGAGGTAGTTCTTCGCTATCTGATGTAGTTGTCGCCACTCATCCCCATACCAAGGGTCCATAGTCGAGATGAGGAAGATATGTTCATTAACAAAAGAATCCTCATAAACCTCCTCTTCATCCAAATTTGGAAAATCCGATATGAGCTCAGCAAAGATTAATGATTTCTTCGATTTCACCGAAACAAACTCAAGATAAAAATATTGCAATATCACAATCCATTTATCATACTTTCCCCCAATCATCCTTCTTGTGAGGACAAATTGAAATGGATTGATGTGAGCTACGATCAAAGTTTGGCGAAGGAGGATGTAATGTCTCAAACGTTGAACCACATGAATGGTGGATGTTGATTTTAGTTTTGTCACTATTTTCAGCTGGTAAATTACACTTCTAACATCCATTTTGTCATCTTTTTGACAAATTTCTGACATACAACTTATCATTCAGCCTCAGGTATGAATATATTTGGATTTATGCGAATTCTGGTTTATTATTATTATTTCATGATTTTATTAATTAAAATTCATATTATTTAGGAGCATGTTTGATAGATGTATGAATTTGTTTGCAGGTTATGATCTTTTGAATGAGCCAACAACTGGACACGCATCACGCTAGATATGCACAGAGCACATCCAACTTACCATCCAGCTTATCGATCAAACTATGCAATGTTCGTTGGCAGATTCCCAAGTGTTAAAGGATAGAACGGTCTACAACTATTATGTGTCCACGCATTTGGATGCTAGAACGACCTTTGTTCTAAAAGGCTCATTAGATTTACTCCTTTGTTCAACACCATGATATCAGTCCACATCAAAGGGAATCCTCACACTACAGCACTGTTGAAAGCTAGGCTTTCACATATATTCAAGCATACTTTATGCTCATACACAACCATAAAAGACAGGTATTGGGAAGGGACGTCCAGTCCATTATTGTATTATCTTTGGTAATTATTTATACATTATGGGATAGGTTGGAGCAGTTGTACCTGCTCCAACTACTCATTTGTTAATATCTATTTATTCTTTAAACTATACAATTATATGATGACATTTAGGAGGTAAGTGGCCCCCTTTACATCTCCCCCACAAACAAAACGTTTCTTCGTCCCAAAGAGAACAAAGAGATATGCATCAACATCATGGGTCTCTTCTACTACTGAGTAGTCCTCACTATGCATCAACTATGCATACCAGTTTGCATAGGTAACTCAGCCGCAATAGCCGCCAGCTTGATAGGAAAACACACATGTACAAGGTTCTACAGTGACTAGTTACTCTTCAGCCTCCATCTTCAATATGGCAGTAGTCCATCGAAGTCTCTTCCTCTCACAATGGTGGGAAACCATCTTCTTCCGCAATGAGGTCTTTTGGTTTAAAGCCTCATCCTGGCTCATCTGACTGACATCTCCATCGGTTTAGGCATGTGGGGCCTTTTGTCTCTTCGACTTTCTATGTCGTTTCTCTGTCTTCTGGCTTTTCGAGGTCACAACCTAGGAACAGTTTCAACATTTTGATAATGAGGGGTATATTGTCATCATGTCTCACTGAAGCACTTTACTGTGTAAGTGAATCATATTTTCTTGAATGCCATCGTCGTCATCTTCTTCCGTTGTGAGAGTTTGAATTTTCTGCAAGTTTGTAAAGTTTTCTTTGCTTGTAGTCGATGCTGACTGCTATTGATCATGGCTGAATGACTTGATTTGACTTGACTAAGTCAACTAGAGATTGACTTGATTTAAATTTGTAGAGGGGATCGCCTGCCTCGAAATACTCACGTTTAACCCCCTCAACTTCAAATTCAATATTTTAAAGTGACAGACACTTTATATAAAAATGACTCACTAGATAAATATAACAATGACCATATAACTTAGACTCGACCACAACCTTAGATTAGTCAAACCCATCCACAACCAAAATTATATAGCACTCGACTTGACTTTGATTACATTATACAATGAAATATTCTTGTCTTTCATTACATAATTTTAGCAAAAAGTTTTCCTTTAACCTAACTGATATCAATAGAATGGGAAGGTGACAAAACTTAACCACATTTTAACCATTTAACATCACATGACGATCCCACTATATTTTATCATTGCTGTCTACTAAACCATTCCATGTTGCATTCAACGACTACCATTGGCTCCAAGGAGTATAATTTGTTTATCAAATTAGTGGGAAAAAAAAAACCACTTCATATCGACTGCTTCTTATTTGGCTCTTATGTTTCTTCAAATAGTCGATTCCGCCGACTGTGGGAAATAGTCGACTTCATAAAATCAAAATCAATGCCCAATATGATGACCACGTTTTCCACTAGCTTCTTTCCAAGATATCAATCATAGTGCTCATGGACTCCTTATCATGGAGAATTATATTAGCCGACAGAGAGAATAGGCATGACATTCCTCCAGATGTTGGATGGAATCGCAGTGAGCTAAGACAGGGGTATTCACTCTTTCGCTGATGATATCAAGAAAAAGTTGGTTGCGTCTGAGCAACTACATTAAAGAATAGAGGCCATGGATATATTGAAGTATAAAATTGCTTTGAACGCCTCACCAAAGTATTATATTACAATAGCCAATTCCTCTTTCATATTTAATAATATATATAGCGAAATTCCCGAACCGCTTCAAATCTCTGTCTAACACGATGCCTATTGTGTGTACTCGTTCATTTAATTATTAGGAAATACAAAATTATATAAACCTGTTAAATAAAAATCAACATTGAATCAACAGCATAATGAAGCAGACGACAACGTTGAATATATATGAATCATGCCACATGCTCAGTTTGAGGCTGTATCGAGTACCATGGAAGGAGGCTGGTGAACCAACCAGAGGAATCAAATCACAGTGAAGTCATTCTATGGAACCCTAGGGAGGGGGAAGAACCAACTGAACAAACTAATACTGTGATGTCCCCGGTTTCGACCCCGTTTACATGATGTATATAATGTAATTAATCGTGGTGAGGAGCTCAAGGCAAAAGCCCCACCATCGATTTTGTTGTGTATGTTTCGGCAATGCGGATAATTGTCGATGGTATGCTGTGCTATAAGGGACATTATAATTTGGCATCATGTAAACACGCACATCAATTAAAATAAATCACAACCAGCTATGGCAGTGCAACGTTGAATGAAAAGGGCATGGTTCCAAAGGATAAGGGGTGGGGGATGTCAAACCTTGGTTATGGGGGAAAAACCCAAGTTTTGTCACCTTGTTGATTTTCCATCTTCCCTTGTCAACCTCTTGAATGTTTTGTTGGGCAGCTGAGGAGTAATGGCTGTTGGTGGTTGAGGCAGTTAATGCCTTTGGGAGTGGGGTGGCAGGACTGTCAGTCCTTTGCCCACCTGCCCACTCCACCCACGTCTACCCATTTTTCTCCCTCATGCACTCTTCCCTGGTTAGTTCACTCTCACCACGATTTTGTTTTTTTGGGATCCTCCTCATGCACAGGCTGGGGGGTGGTTTTGGTCTTAGGCAGACATTTTCTTGGCTCCACGAGTTGCTGAGCACCCACGCACTGAAATTCCGTGTCCTGGCTGTTGATTGTGCATCCACGGACAAAAACGGAGCTGTTTTCTCCTCACGCAGGGCCTCCATTGTTGTGCAATCTCACACAGAGGGATTCTTCCCCCGTTTTTCCTCTCATGCATAGGAATTTCTGGGTTTTCCCACGTTGTTCTTTTCCCAACGAAATTGTGGGTGCTGTGGTTATCGAAAGTCGGTATTTTTCCCTTTCCTCTGCGTGGTATTTATGTGTTTTCCCCGTGATTTTGTTGCCCAGGACGGGCTGTATTCCCCACGTTTGCTATGATCTGTGCTCACCGAATCATTTCGGGGCTGTTGTTTCCCCACGTTGTTGGCTGTGTTGCTGGGGTCTTCCTTACATCTTTGGGGCTGTGGTAATTTCGTTTGAAGAGTCATTTTGGCCACGATAGGGCCAAGAATGACTCAAAATTTCTTTTCCCTGTTTAAGCTGTGACAGCTAAGTAATTTCCTGAGTGCAATGGTTAGTCTTCGGACTGTGCTGGCTTGGCTTGTCTATTGAAAGCCTGTGAAACCCAGTTGTGTTGGTTTGCTGTTTGTGCCCCTTGGTTATGTATAAGCCTGCAATTGACCCTTATTCCGGAGGAATCATGCCCAACTCGGGGGTGGCAGCGTTGCTGAGAGACTGATGAGCACGCTGGCCTATGGTTGGGTGGAACGTTGCAGCAGCGTAGCTGGTTGCGGGTTAATTCTTCATCAAAAGATAAGTACTACCGATTACTTCATCTTTGTAATTTATATTGATGTTAAATGTTGGAATGTCTACGTTTGCTTCCGCTGATTGTTTGAAGGACTGTGCATCCTTGTATGATGAATTATGCCTGTTGTTTAGGTTTTAATTTTAGCATTGATCTCCTCTGTTTTATGTTCATGGGCTGTTTTCCCGGCTGTGTTGATGTTTGTCGCGTCCTCTTCACCGGTTGAGGGACGGGGACGTGACAAATACACATTTCAAGAACAGTGAAGCAGTCGAGATCCAATGGATGACACATATTGCAGTGGAATGCAATCGCCGAAAGCAAATGAACGAACATCTCTATGTGCTTCGTTCTCTCATGCCAGGATCCTATATTCAAAGGGTACAATTATCCATCCTCTGGATTATTTTCATAAACACAATCATTTTAACAATATATATTCTAATAATTTGAGAGAATGTCGCTTCTGGGTAGACAACTGCATGTTGAATATAACAATTATACATATATATCAGTTGGTTATGAATAAGCGGAAGTCTCCATCAGCCACAGTCAGTCTCCACCAGTCGGTCTGCATGAAGAGACCAAATCAGTCGACATGAAGAGATCAAACTTTCATACGCAGATATCCTTTGAAATGATCCTTCCCACATATAACTTCTTTATGCATGCACAAGCAATCTTTAAATTCATGCATGTTTGCAGGCTTTTCTTCATCTCACATTTCTTTCAGGTTTGGATCCATCTCCATCTGCTGCTGCTGTCACCCAGACCAAACGGAGAATGGAAATGGTGCCAATGTTGAAAGCTAGGCTTTCACATACATTCAAGCATACTTTACGCTCATACATAGGCACCAAAGACATGTATTGGGAAGGGACATCCAGTCCACTATTGTATTATCTTTGGTAATTATTTATACATTATGAGATAGTTTGGAGTGGTTGTACCCGCTCCAACTACTCATTTGTTAATATATATTTATTTTTTAAACTATATAATTACATGATGACATTTAGAAGGTAAGTGGCCCCCTCTACAAGCACACACAAGGGATAACCATCGCGCGAGGAAGGAGGATGACTGTGCGTTGGCTTATGGACGTTTGTTTGTAATAATGGTTGACTATTTTAGGAGCAGTCGACCACTGAAAGGGACGACCCACTCATCCCTGTATACACTATATATATTCTCTTCCAAACGAGAGCGTAGTTAGCTAGTTTTACATTATGTCAGTCAATTTCAAAGACAGACTCTGTAATATTGTTCCACATTTTTAATAGAAGCTATATTCTTGTTATGTATGTGATCTTGTTCATGTAAGCGTTTAGGAAGAGTCACCCTGATTGTTGAGAGGGCCCCTTATCAACCAGTGGTTTTCATTCTTGTGTGTATTTTTGTTACCTCTTTCCTTGTAGTTAGTGTAGTTCATTTACAATTTGTTTATGTGATTTGATTTCCTCCAATTGTTCATTTCATTATTTCTTGTAGCATAAGTTATAGTCTGATGCTGTGTCGATAATCTAGTTCTTATTTCATAGATTAAAAGTGACCAGTTGCGTGCCTAGTTTGATTTAAATTTCCTTTCCAGTCTTTTTAGCTTACTGTTCAGTCTTATGTTGAAAATTACATAGTGTAGATTGCTTTGGTATCTTAGGATCAAGTTACAGTAGGTTCAGTTCTGTTCATTTTCATTTTTTCATAAATTCATTTGGTTATATTTCATTCTGTCTAATGGTGCAATAGGTAATAATTTCCTTCTAATCATGAATTAGCTTAAGTTATTTTGCTGTTGAATTCGATCACTAAGTAGGTTTACTTACTGTCTTTATGCATTTTGTTTTCATGTGCACAAAATCAGTTGATAATTAGAGAATTTAGGATATTTTATATTTTTTTCTCTATATAGACTTTCATTTATATATCTTGTTCAACCTTTCATTTAGACCTATATTCCAGTCTGTTATCCATCCCGTCATTCAACCTTTAGTGTTCTTAATTCGTTTTAATCCTGTTTAAAGCTCTGTTTCTTTAGCATTTGGAATATGTTTTGACTGTGGTAGTTAGATAATGGTTATGTTTATCGTTAGGACTATAGGTTAGATTGTTTAAATTATTTATTAAGTTTTATTCTTATCTTTCACCTCCTTTCACCTTGAATATGTTTTGAGTTATGCTTTGTGATTCTGTTTCTTTTGGTTTCTGATTTCCTTCTTCAATACTGTTGTAATGTGTGGTAATTATATCTTTAGTTTGGCTTTATTTGTCCTTGTATATGTTGATTTTATGTTTAGACATGTTAAAACTCTATGGAAGTATACTAGCACCTTGTAAATTGATCATAGAAATATGACCTGTTCCTTTCACTTTGTGGCTACCGAAGAGATTTGTAGAATAGGATTTTAAAGTTTTCTTTATTAAATTTTCTACTTGCTTCTTATTAAAGTTTTCTTTATTAAGTTTTCTACTTGCTTTCCTAATTAATTCTTCTTTATTAAGTTTTCTACTTTCTTCTTATTAAAGTTATCTTAATATAAGTTTTCTACTTGCTTCTTTCATTGAGGTCTTTTACTTGTTTATAAGATAGATTTCTCTTACATTTGTTTCATATAAGAATTGGTTATTTATGAAAGTAATCTTTAAAAGGAATATTTTTATCTTAATAGATTAGTTTTTCATAATATATTTTTAGTTAAGAGTCAGTTGCTTATGGAATAGATCATCATGTTTACTATCACCTGTAATTGGACAGTCCTTAGTTTGCACATATTTGTAGAAGTTAAGTTAGAGTTGATTCCATTTAGTTTCTTTACTTCTTTTGAAAGCAATTTTGACACTACTCCTCTTGTAATTCCAATCACAGTGAATGCATATCCATAGAAAAATCAAGGAGAGTGGATTAGATAGTTCAGTTTGAACCATTATGTACATTTGTTAATTGCATGTATAGTTGGTTTCCAATATAATCCTTCCTTGTATAGTTATTTTCTGACATTGTTAAGAAGTAGAGTATTTAATTAATAGGTTTTATTATAAAGAGTAGAATAATATTGTTTATATCTTTATATTTTAGTAATTGTCCATAGAGTAGAGTAGCATAGCTTGATACTGCTCTAATCTAATACTCTGTTTTGGTTTAATGACCTTCATAGTTGAATTTATAGGAGTTTGACTCGATTTTTCATTTTGAAAGGTATTTCGATCTTTTCTTTGTTAAAATATTTCCACGACACCCTAGAAACCCCTCTACCTTCACATATACTTTTTGTAAACTCTAAGTTTACCAACTGTTAGCTCTCTAGGAAACTCTTATAGGTTGCAGCTCGAAGATGCCTGGTAACTTTAGTATTTTCTTAATGATGGGTAATATGGATCAAGTTGGATGACTTAATAAAAACTCACTCATTCAAAACATGCATAAACACACTCAGATAGATAAGGATTTTAACCACTGCTATTTAGAGAGTTGATAAAAGGTGGATGTATGCAGAATTCTTATCATGCTAGCAGACTCATAAGCAACGCATATATGAATGGCTAATCACAATAAGTAAATGAGACTTGCTTTTCAATTCATCAATAAAAATATAGAATGACAGATATCTGGCATTAGACAAATAGAACAAACATGAATAAAATATCCAAGTGCAAGTACAGAAAGGTAGAAAATGGGATTTGAACATAAATGACAAAAGAAGCTTATATTACTGGCATGAAATGATAAGTATGAGAATAAAAGTATGAAAAAATATCCAAATTTGAACCCTTTACAATGAATCTTTAATGAGCTTAAATAATCTTTACAAATCAATTTCAATATCCTCAAAAGACGGATCTCATAACCTCTTTTCCTATCTCAAATCCAAATTTGTGAGGTGGCTAGAAAATGCAGAAGTTTTTGAAAATATGTTGCTTTGATATTGACCTATATCTCGCAAATAAAACCATATTTTGGAAAGCTGAGAGATTTTTTTGTATATTGATTTGTTATGAGCAAACAAATCTCTCGGTTCTTTGAGATTCGTTTTCATTTGCCTGAAATCTGTATTTCAAAACCAAGTGTTAAACATGGAAATTCCGAGATCCAAAAGTTAGGGCTCGAAGATGGATTTGATTCTACCAATATGTGACACATGTAGGAAAACTGATAGAAGTTATTGTTGTTTGTTTTTTTATGATAGAAAACCTCTTTTAGTTATTTTAGATTCATTTTCACTTTCCCGACATATGTATTTCAAAAACATGTGTCAAACAGGGGAATTATGAGATCCAAAAATTAGGGCTCAGAGATGGATTCAATTCTCCCAATCTGTGACACCTGTAGGAAAACTGAGAGAGGTTATTGTTCTTTTACATGTTAGGCACAAAATAATCTAACCATTTCTCAAAATCATCCTCCATTCTCCTAGGATTATCATTTGAAAATGATGAATTAGCATAGTAAAAATGCTACATTCCTGAAAACACTACCTCATCTTGTGCGGGGGACTTTTGACCACATTCCCAAGCTCTAAATAAAGATATGAAAGTACCATTGGAAATATGAGGATTTATAGTTTCCAATCGACTATTTGAGCGTGTAAAAAGGACTCTCTCCGGCTGAGAAAATTGAGTTTTCCCAAGACATGCTCACCATTTCCAAGCTTCTATGCTTTCAGTGGCTAAAATAGCCCTGAATTTTGAGCCTTAGCTACTGAAAGCTCTGATTTTGGTGGCTAAAGAATAGTTGAAATGTATTCCTAAGCCACCGAAACCTGAGTTTTGAATTTTTTGAAGGAAAAACCAAATCAAATGTTTTTCAAACTTTATTACATACCTAAAGCTCTAAAAACAAGCCAAAATAAATTTAGAAATTTACTTTTTCAATGACCTCCTATCACCTAAAATAAACAAACTTGACTATTTTATTTGAGGAGACAACATCTGGCTCCTACTCAAGGATGGAATCCTCCCTATGTGTTCTAAAGGAAAGTATCCTATGGCTAGGGTTTAAGAGGCCATCAACGTACTGGGGTTGAAAGAGAGATGCATAATGTTCAACAAGTATATATAAGCAAGTTTTAGGGATTAGAATGGTTCATACCGTAACAAACGAAGGTTGATCCAAGCAACCCTTCAATCCTCTTCTTGCTCCTCTCGCTCCTCTTGCTCCAAGAGACCTGTAAAATGAACTGTACCTTCCTCAAACCAATATGACCACATATAAAACAATGGTAATCAAAGAAACATGAAATAATAATCTGATTAACATCATCATATGATCATAAACAAAGATTCAATCACACATTGAACAATAATTTGGGAAGAAGAAGGACATCACATCTTTATTAATCATGAAATGAAGTACAAATATACCTTCTCTTCAAGTTGGGCACCTCACGAAACCTTGATCCGATTCTATTGCTTCTCTTCTCCAAGGAACTCAGCCTCCAAGCTCTGCAACACAAGGAGAAAGCTTCTAGGGAAAAGGTGTGGGAAAAGAGACTCCCAATTCCTCCATCATGACAAGGAAAAAGTTCAGGTACCCTCTCATGGACCTCTCTACCTCTATTTATATGCTTTATGAAGAGATAGGATCAAAGACAAATTAGTCACAACTGAAGACGTTAGTTGCATAACTAACCAAACTACCCAAATTTCAAAAAACGTATTTTTTTGACATTTTCAGGATGAATACGCGGGTTGCAGAGACATCACTCGCATATGCAGGAGGTGTATGTGGGTTTCAATGAAAATAGTCACATATTTAGGGTATACATGAGTATTATATATGACAATTCGCATACCATACGTGGGTTTCCATAAGGAAAGTTGTGTATGCATTAAAAAATATCATTTTAAGGGTACTTTGGGGCATTTTCAGACTTTGGTGTCTTCTAGAAAGTTTTAGCTAACACAGATACCTTTCTAGTAGTGTAGATATAAGATCAAACGGAGCTACAGAACTCTAGATATGGATCCTCCAAATTAGGTTTTTTTTAGTGACTTTCAATGACTTTCATGAAGTGTCGACATGAGACGAAATCATGGGAAAGTGGTCACAGGTAGAGATGTGTCATTTTGAGCTATAACAGATGCCCCCTAATGTATGAGGTTAGAGGGGAAGATGATAGACGAAATACATTTTAAAGGAAACAACTGAGTATGGAGAGAGCAGAGAATCCAAGATCAAAAGGCTCGAACAAAGGTACCTAAAAGAGAGATAAATGTCAGAAAAAAACTAATCTCTAGGACATACAAGTCCATATACAAATCATCGCCATAAAGATACAGGCGGATCCAACCTATGTATGACTGGTGAAACTATCATGGTCGCTTAATATACAAAAAGGTGCCATATCAAATCTAAAGGAGTCATGGCAACAACTGAACAAGGTGGATCCATGCTCAATAATCGATCATAGCCACAAAAATACAAGGTGGATCTATGTCTCAGCAAAATGTCATATGAAGTATAACAAGGTGTTGTGCAGCTTGGACAATAGAAAAATATGATGATGCTACTGTCGGCCCAAGGTCTTCAATCCAAACCACCCAAAATGTACAAATCCTAACCATGCGAATAAAGGAGTTGAAGTCAAACATGGAGGAAATCGTTTGATTACCAGTCAATAATGAGAAACGTTAACAAACGTGAGGGAAACCACCATTAATGAAAATGGTCCCCAAGGTACCTAGTATATTCTAACAAGTGTGAATACAAGGACTTGAAGTTGAACACTTGAAGAATTCATTGAGTAGGAGACAATAAGGTATTCCCACTACCCGATAGTGAGGGAAATTGCCACTTATAACTGTAATCCCCAAGGAACTGTCATAAAACTCTAAATATCATCCCCATAGCAAGATGTGTTGCAGTCGATAGGAAGAGATCGATAAGGCATTAAGGCATCCTTCATCATCCAACACGAGGTAAGTCAGAGACTAATTGGATCTAAAATTAGTATAGAATTTCACGACAAGGACACCGAAGACATGATGTAATGAATTGATACCAGGGAATGGTCGACATGAAAGGTCAAGGAAACTGCAGAATGACCGACAAAGGTTTAATCCTTGAATAGTGAGCATGACAAAAAAAGTGACATAGGCAACTTTTGACATGAAAGGACCAATGACACAAACCTGCAATGTAGGAGACATTGACATATTCCCCATATAATTGGAAAAGAGACCAATTATAGGTGTAAGAAACTCTGAATCAAGATAAGGTCAAAATACTAGGACCCAACTGTTGATAGACTCAAAACTGGTGCTTTGTTCAAGGAAACAAGACTTGTTGCCATGATTATAAAAACATGTGAATGAACTTCCCTTCCCCTCTTTCTTGTAAAGGTTTAATGAGTCCAAGAAAGCAAACTCGAGACCTTCTTCATTTTTGGAAAGCTCAAAGAAGAGACAGAAGAATTCTTAATAAAGAACTGCTTCGTGGATTTTACGAGCCCGAACTAGTACATGCTCGACGATGTTTTCATAGTTTAGAGAGTCTGAAAAATCCAAAGAAGACTCCAGGGATGAAAATTTTCATCCAATTTAGTCTCGTGGTTCCGAAAAAGTATAAAACAAACCACAGAAGAACTCTCTTAGCTTCCGAAGAAGTAAGGCTCACCTTTTTCATACTTAGTCGGGGAGGTCCAAAAAAGGTTAAATTACCACCTACCCAATGCTCCTTCAAAAGAAGCATATAGCCCGAGTTTAACGAGTGTGAAGGAAGGCAAGATCACTCGAAAAGATCCATTTGATTACGAGAAATGGGGCTTACAACAATAAACTCGATGCTTTGTTCTTTAGGGTTTAACAAGCATGACAAAGACATAAAGTACACTCCAAATATTTTTTCACGTTTAGGTACAGAGCACGAAAAAGAGAAAACTAAGCTCATGCCAAGGGTTCCTTTTCCATAATTTTAGTCCCTCAAGTATAGAAAAGCGATAAACCTATGCCTAAGAATACTCTTCTCAATTTCGTAGAAAAGAGAGCGATCCTTTCTCGTACTATTCCACATGGTCCAAAAAAGTGATAACCTACCACCAATGTGGATGCCCATTCACATATTCTTAATGAGCACGAATGGACAAGTTTACTCGGCATTCAATTCTATTTTGAGGAGTCAGAACTGGGCCTAAAGAAACTCCATATCTTTCCTGTAAAGTTTTAACAAGTCCGAAAAATTCAACTTGCGGCCTCCTTACTGTTTTTAACGAGCTCGAAGGAGAGCAGAAAGAATGCTCTAAATGTGAGGAGATGAGTGTCACAGGAAGGAAAAAATAGTTCCAAGCACAAGGAACAAACCTATGCATAATGCAAGGAAAGCGAGAAAGATAAAGACACTCGAGGAACATCTCCTCAAGGAAAAAGGTGTCAAGTTGCAAAGGCAAAATGATACAAGGCTTAGCGATGATGAGAACAAAGATGAGGGCTTATACAACGAGCTAAAAGCGTAGAAGTTGACATCAGGCTCATAATCGTGAGCATGGAACATGCAAATGTAGTTACAACTTGAACAATAAATCAAGGCCAATAAAAAGTTGTGAATCCAACTACAAATCCTGTCTCTAAGAAACAACAACATCAGAATCACATTCAGAAGAAAAGATTCAATGCAGGTCACTTTGGTAGAAACACATGTGACTTTGCTATCTTCTACAAAAGGTGAAGTTAAGGCATAATCAACCGAGGAATATTCTATAGCACCAAGGCTCGAGGGTTTATAATTAGTAAGATCAACCTCAGAAGGAAAGCAAATATCAATAGGGGAGATAGAGTCTGCAAGAGAAAACTCAGTATCGTAGGAGTTGAAAAATTCAAAAGAAAAATCAAAATCATCAGGATCACTGACTTACTATTTGAAGGGAGAGTCCAAAAACTCAACAGGACCAACACAAGAAGACCGATCCATGGGAAAATGAGGCTTACTAAGCAAATGAGGGTTAGACTTAGTCACAACTGAACCAACATCCAAAAGAAGTTCGAACAGTATCAAAGACTCTATGAAGACTTCATCCAAAGGAAGGAGATCATCTGAGATAGGGCACATGTCTAAACTTTCAAATGGATCGATAGAGTGGAGAGCAGGCTCCATAGTATGTATATGATGACTCACCTGGTCAACTTTTGGGACCAAGCCCCGAGAAGGTACTAGTGCAGCATTTTGTTCAAATTTTTTAAAGCACTGAGGACATTTCTATTGAAGGGGGAGGGGAATGTAATACCTCGGTTTTAACCCTGCTTGCATATATTGTAAATAATCTTGGTGCAGAGCTAAAGGCCAAGGCCCCACCATATATTTGGTTATGTTGTGTTTCTGATTTGGAATGGTCACCGATAGTATATCGGGACATGCGGCATACATATTAAATTGTGGCATCATGTAAATATGCATCTTAATTAATTGAACCCAGCTAGTTATGTTCACTGCAACTAAATTGAGAAGGGGCATCATTTCCTAAGGGTAAGGATGGGGGAAGTTAAATCCTAAGCCATGGGGGGTGGGGGGAATCCATGTGTCACCACTCTCTTCACTCATCCTCCCTTATCTCATCCAACCACCACCCTTCATTGTTCTGTTGATTATTGGGGCATCTATTTGCTGATAGCAAGACCACTACACCAGGATTTCCATTCTCCCCACGTGCCTGCACTCTCTACATGGCGCACCTTCTGAATTGAGGATGGTCTGTCCACTATCCGAATGGTGGCTTTTCATTCACCTCACACGGACTGATTTAAAGGAATACACATTCCATTGTTTGGGGTTCTCTTTTCTCTCATGATCGCTAGTCTGTGAATTTTATTCCCCTATTCACGCAGAGCGTTGGTATTTTCCCACCATTGTTAGACTGTTGTGATTTTCCTCACCGATTTCCGGTTGCAGCTTCCTCCACACATTGTCGACTGTGTTTTTCCTGTACAATGTGGAAATTGTTGTAGATTGTTGTAGTTTTCCTCTATGGCTCATTGGCTGTTATTCCATCGTGGAATTGTGGTCGTGATTGCCTTCCCAACTATGTGTTTTAGCCATGTCTTGTTCTTTTCCTTCATGCACAGATTGAGAGTCGGTCTCTTCCCATTTTCTAGACTATGCATCTTTCTTCAGCGATTACAGTGAATATTTTGTGTTGTGGGCTTAGGTTGCTCATGGGTTGTTAATGGCCACGATTACTAAACCGTGTTTTCCCTTGTAAAAGCATGAAGAGCTATTTGGCTGCTTGCATGTAGCGGTTTTGTCGTCAGACTGCATTGGAGTGGTGAATGAGGGCCTAAGGTGCTTAATAAACCTAGTGGGTTGAGAACTACATAGATAGATCCACTGAGTTGGTATTCTTCTCCACAACCCCTGAATAGCACTGGAAGGGAGATCAGGGTCTGAGGGACTGCGTTGTAAAGAAAGGAATGATTTCCTTGTGTTGGGTGTGTGTGGGTGTTCTAGAAGCCAGCCTGGTTCTGGTGTCAGTGCACCAGCTTAGCAGTAGCCTTTCCTAACTCCTGGATGGCCTGATAAACCTAGCTTTGTTGGCTTGGCTAATCTGTTGTTTGCCTGATAAACCCAATGGTGTTGGCTTGGCTAAACTGTGTACCCTTGTGGTGTTGTTATCCTTGGCTATGTGTAGGCCTGTAAGTTCCTTATTCTTTGGGGAATCATGCCCGGCTCAGGGGTGGCAGCGTTGCTAAGAGATTAAAAAGCATGCTGGCCTATGGTTGGGTGGAACGTTGCAGCGACATAGCTGGTTGCAGAACAAGTTCTCTATAAAGATAAGTACTCTTTCCTAACTTGTTTTTGCAATTATATATTTACCATTGATGAATGAGGATATACATGTTAAATGCTGATCTATATATGCATGAATGCCGATTGATATGTTTTGCTTCTGTTGTGTATATGAATGATTATGCTTCGTAAAATGCTTTATGTTTTAAGTATCATGCTTCAACACTATATGTATGTATCTTCATGTCCATGGGGCTAGATTCCTGGATGATTTGACGTATAGTAGCATCCTCTTCGTCAGTCCGAGGGTCGGGGACGTTACAACACATGTCTAAACTTTCAAATGGATCAACAGAGTGGAGAGTAGGCTGCATAGTATGTATACGATGACTCACCTGGTCAACTGTTGGGACCAAGTCTCGAGAAGGTAAGCATGAAAACAGAGGCTGCTTCTTAGTAGCAATTGAACGCAAAGGACATGAGGCCACATAGCTCACCTATGGCGGGGTAGTGTCTATAGAAACACTGGGAATCAATAAAGGAAAGACCTAGTCTCTATTTGGGTTAAGAGAAGGATAAAGAAAATCCAACTGATCGATAGTGACAATTTCTTTGCCATGATTTAAGTACATCACACGAAAGAATGTTGACACCACAACTTGCATGGCATAGATGTAATCACATCCAAGAAGCATATTGAAGTCCAAGGGGTCTTCTATCACCATGAAGTCAACTAAGACTGTCTTCCCACCCAAAGTAA
The DNA here is from genome assembly GCA_001517045.1 of Pseudotsuga menziesii. Taxonomy (NCBI): domain Eukaryota; kingdom Viridiplantae; phylum Streptophyta; class Pinopsida; order Pinales; family Pinaceae; genus Pseudotsuga; species Pseudotsuga menziesii. The sequence continues at coordinate 252,357 of LPNX011095455.1, read as the reverse complement.
CAAGTGTTTGAGCAAGAATTCCCAAGGTTATACAAGTTCTTCTATCAAATGATAGTAACTAACTAGTAGTCGACACAAGGATGGGAGGTCCCATGCCTCGCCAATCATGAGTAGACAAGATACTAACTGAGGCTCCTTCATTAAAAATAAAACGAGCAATCCTGTATGGTTCAAATTTCACCTTTATCTGGAAAGGTGCATCAAAAGGAAGGCATGGTTCAACTAGGCTATCCTAATCAAAGGAAGCAATCAGAGATCCTGTTGGGGGTTGATCTGAAGCAAATTCAATTCCCCCTTGTTTAGTAAGTTCTGAACTGGTAGTGAAGAAAATGTGACTAGCAGACACTTCACTCTCCAAAGGAAGAGTGGGATTAATCAACAATGAAATTGATTCAACCACTTTATGAAAGTCACTCTCTGAAGGGAGAGTGGGATTGACCAAAGATGACATTGGTTCAATCACATTAGGATCACTCTCCGAAAGAAGAGTGGGATCGACAAAAGCTGATATTGGTTCGACCACTTGATCAACCAAAGGTTGAGTAGGTTGTTGAGAAACAATAGGTTGTTCAGGAGAAGGAAATTCTTGAGTCTCGGACCACATTCTTCGTACCTCTATGATAGTAGGGCACTAGTGAGTAAGATGATCTCCCTCACATAGCTTACAAGGGAACTTAAGTTTTCTTTTCACATGACCAGTTTTCTCAACAATGTCAACATGACTAGCAGTGGACGACTGTTTTCTATCAGCATGGCCTACAGAGGCTGATATTTTCCCCCCAGCATGACCACCAGAGGCTGGGTGACAGGGTCCAGCCTAACTAAGAGAGGTTGGTTGTTGAAAAACTTTAGAATGTTAAAAAATGGGATGACCATGAAACCAAACTCTTCGCACCTCCACGATAGAAGGGCATTTATAAGTAAGGTGGTCTCCCTCACAAATATTACAAGGAAACTTGGGATTGTGTTTTGAAAGGGTAGTATTTTCAATATTGTCAACATGACTCACAGTGGCTAACGGATTGTCTTCAGCATGAACCACAGAGGCTGAGAGACTGCCCCCACCATGACCTACAGAGGCTGAGAGACTGGGTCCAACATGACCTGCAGAGGCTGAGAGACTGGGTCCAACATGGCCTGCAGAGGTTGGATGGGCACCACCATCATGAACAATAGAGGATGAATGGTTAGGATCAACATGCTTTGCAGTATTTGAGTGTGTGCCCCTAGCATGAACTTCAGAGGCCTGGTGGATGGATACAACATGACTTGAAGAGGTTGGATGGGGAGGTTCAACTTGAACATCAAAGGTTGAACGGGTGCCCTCAGCATGAACTACAGAGGCTGACTGATTGGATCCAACATGACCTGGAAAGGTTGGAAGGATCCCACCAGCATGAACAACAAAGGCTGGATGGTGAAGATCAACTTGACTTACAGAGGTTGAGTGCTTTGATCCAACATGACATCTAGAGGTTGGATAGGTGCCCCTAGCATGAACTACAGAGGCTGGGTGATGAGGTTCAACTTGACCTACAGAGGTTGAATAGGTGCCCCCTTGATTATGTTCCTTCTTCCTATTCCTCCTTCTTTTAATCCTTTTAGATTGTCGGTTACTAGTATCAGTACTTTCACCACATGAGGTAGAAGGAGAAGGAGAATCAACTATAGGTGAAGGGGAAGCAGTGTTTTGATGCCCTTGATATAAGGAGATTACTTGAGAAGCATCATGAGCATTTAGGATAGTTGGAGTGGAAAACAACCACATCGGTAGCCTTAGGGTGAATCCAGGTAGTTCAAGGTGGCCATCAAAGGAACACCAACATTCCCTGTGAGGGGAATAGTACAAGGAGTTCCCAACATGGGGATCTCTTAGTTGGTGTTCAAAGGGGCGTTAGCCATAGTTTCAAACAATAAGACAAAGTCTAAGGTTGACAGGCAACCAAAATTACAAAGAACACACATGAATGCAAAGTAAGTACAGGCAAACCACACAGCACTCACTAAAAAATTCCTAAAGCCAAACAAACAAACATGTATAAGATATGCTTTCCAGAAGAAAGCTGATAGGCAGTTACTTGGCGTCCCTGTAGATGTTTTTAGGCACAAGCGGAGGAATCACCCATCTCCCTCCCACACCTTCTACCAAGGTTACCTTCCAAGCCCGTCCAAGGTCAACCAGAAATAGCCTTTCGATGTACCTGTGTATGAACCCTAGATGTCAAAAGAGACTAAAGGCTACCGCAACTATACTAAAAAATTGGGGGGACAGTCGCAAGCTTGGTTTGTACACATGGGAAGGGTAGCAAAGCCCAAAACCCTGTCAACATCAGGCACCACACGGGGCCAGGAGGGTGGTATTGACAGAAGTTCCCAGATATGCAAAAACCTTGTTCTACGCTTTGACAAGGAATTATAGGGTTATCTCCTCAGTCCAAGTCTCCACGCGGTCTCGTGCTTAACTCTCGTTTGAGAGGAGCTTCCTAGATACAATCAACATAGAAGAGGATTTACCTAGTGATTGGCCAACTACATCTAAAATTTAATACTTGTGGAGAGTTAAAACTCCTAATCCACAAGTCTAGCCTGAGCTAGTTGTTGTATGACCCTATAAAATAAAACTTACTAATAATTTTTAAATTATATCATTTATTTTAAGGGTTTTTTTTAGTTAGAGGGTAAATGGCGTGAAACTTATGTGGTGTTTTGACTCAAAGTTGAAACAAAATGACTAAGCAAAGAGAAATGAAATGCAAAAATAAAAAACTATTCTCTTTTTCTTTTTCAAATAGAAACTTGAAAGCCACAAAAGAACCAATTTTTTTCTTTCTTTCAAAAACAATGATATTCCATGCAATCTAGACTAAAAAACTAATCTACATGCATATAAAGAAAACATGTGTTTTTTTTTCCTTTTCTTTTATAAATGCAAAAGAAAAAACATCCTATCAACTAATGCAAGCAAGTATTGTAAGCAAAGCAAATAGACAACTACTCTACACCCCCCCCACAAACTAATTTTCCTAAAGTTGGATATAACCTCTCTTGGAAGGAAAGCTCACAAAGGTAAACAAGCTAGAAAATTTGGAATGAAGAGACTGAGCAAATAAGACTGACATAAACAGAGGTCAAGAAGTCCCAAGAATCAATCTAAACCTACAAATAGAGGCTGCTCAGTACCTTGTTTAACAAGGTCAAGCCAAAGAAGGAAGTGGGGGGAAAGGCAGCAAAAGCAAGTTCAAATACTTGAAAGAGACTTACAATATAGAAAAAGAGCACCTAACAGAGATAAAACAACCTCTCATGAGTCATGCACATGTAGAGGACCCTTGAAGACCCTACAAACAACCCTCAAATCACCCAAAACCCCTAAAAAATGATGAAAGAACACAAATTCAGGTGTGTACATGGGTTTCCTTAAGGAAATTCATGTATGAAACATAGGTTGCAGGTAGTGAAAGTCATGTATACAACACAGACATGCGATTGTTTAGCTTGAAAGTCGCATATGGATGACAAATAGAACAAAAAGGGTCAAAATATGACCTAAGAAGGTAGGAAAGGTATTCCAACAGACTCTAAAGGTGTTCCTAACTTATAGGAAGGACCTGAAACCTTACAAAAGGCTGGAAGAAATATAGAGAAACCCCAAACATACAAGGCTCTCCCCAGCGGAGTCGCCAGTTCTGTTTTAAAGGAAAGTATCCTATGGCTAGGGTTTAAGATGCCATCAACGTACTGGGGTTGAAAGAGAGATGCATAATGTTCAAAAAGTATATATAAGTAAGTTTCAAAGATTAGAATGGTTCATACCTTAACAAATGAAGGTTGATCCAAGCAGCCCTTCAATCCTCTTCTTGATCCTTTTGCTCCTCTTGCTCCAAGAGACCTGCAAAATGAACTATACCTTCCTCAAACCAATATGACCACATATAAAACAATGGTAATCAAATAAAAATGAAATAATAATCTGATTAACATAATCATATGATCATAAACAAATATTCAATCACACATTGAACAATAATTTAAGAAGAAGAAGGACATCACATCTTTATTAATTATGAAATGAAGTACAAATATACCTTCTCTTCAAGTTTGGAAACTCACGAAACCTTGATCCAGTTCTGCTACTTCTCTTCTCCAAGGAACTCAGCCTCCAAGCTCTGCAACACAAGGAGAAAGCTTCTAGGGAAAAGGTGTGGGAAAAGAGACTCCCAATTCCTCCAGCATGACAATCCAAAAGTTCAAGTCCCTTCTCATGGAACTCACTACCTCTATTTATATGCTTTATGAAGATACAGGGTCGAAGACAAATTAGTTAAAATTGAAGAAAGCAGTTGCATAATTAACCAAACTACCCAAATTTCAAAAACATATTTTTTTGACAATTTTAGGATGAATATGCGGGCTGTAGAGACATTGGTCGCATATGTAGGAGGTATATGTGGGTTTCAATGAAAATAGTTGCGTATTTAGGGCATACGCGAGTATTATATATGACAAGTCGCGTACCATACATGGGTTTCCTTAAGGCAGCTCGTGTATGCATAAAAAAATCTCATTTTAAGGGTACTTCTAAGCATTTTCAGACTTTGGCCTCTTTTGAAATTTTTAGCTAACACAGATACCTTTCCAACAGTGTAGAGATGAGGTCAAATGGAGTTACACAACTCCAGATATGGATCCTCCAAGTTAGGTGTTTTTTCAGTGACTTTCAATGACTTTCATGAAGTGTTGACATGCGACGAAATCATGGGAAAGTGGTCACAAGAAGAGATATGTCATTTTGAGCTATAACACTATGGGGTTCCAAGAACCATAGATCTGATGCCTTTCTTGGACAACAAAATCTAGAACCTACTCTAGTGTTCCATTGGGCATGGAGTCAGTAGTACAATCTTCTTCTGAACACCTTTCAAGAGCTGCCTTTACAATTGATACCCTGCAAACCTGTAGCATGCCTGTAACTTGTCCTGCTTATTCAACAACCAATAACTAGAAAAGTCTACTTGCTCATATAAAGATCTTATTCTCTTTCCTACTCCTAATTCTAATCAGTAGAGGCTTCTTATCAAGTGACATCATGCTTCCAATGAAGCCATGTCAGAAATTGATCTGCTGAACTTATCCTTGATCTTGACCCGAAAAATAAATGAAACCATAGCATGCAGAAATGTAGTTTGAAAGGGTGACAGAGCCAACTATCATCTGACAAAAATATTTTGACATTAATGCTTCTTATAGATTCCAAATAATCAGCGATAGGGTCGTAAATGTCACAAAGAAATACCTCTCCATGCTACTGTTCCAACTGAATGAAATGCTACTACTAGTTGCTTTCAGTGATCTCCATGTTAACTGTAGATTGCTCAACCTTTGACTGAGAAGAATGCGTGATGAACTACTGATATGGACTTTTCGGGTCATCATCTTCCTCCTCATATCTATTGCACTCTTCCTTTCTTTGCAAATCAGAAAGCTGAGGGATTCCCTTACTATCTGCTGCATATTCAAATCTGTCACATGCTGATATAAAACTCTGTTCATTATATTTGGGGTTGCCAAAGGGGACAATCTCATCTTCATCACAAGTTAAGACAGTATATGCATTTGGTACAATGTCAAAATCACCTATACTATGATTAACATCATGAAGATCATCAATATCTTGGTCATAATAAGAGGTGTCCCCTATTGCAGCATACTCTTCATGAATGCTTAGTTCTTTATTCAATAAATTGAATTCATGACAACATTTAGAATATAAAACGATCAGCTGAAAATATTCCTTTGCAAAACAAATGAAAGGCAGCATGAAAATATGCCAAAGAGATGATACTGGAATCAGGAAGGGAATGGTACCAATCACGAGCAATCCCCTCTAAAGAATACCAAAAGAGCTTGATCTAAACATCCTCATGCACAACTTGCAACCGATGAATAAAGTCATGAAAATACAGCAAGTGTTCAGCTGGCACTTCCCACTCTTCTCCTCTAAATCTGGGAAGACTATTTTCCCATTCATCTCTACTAGGCATTGGATTAGGGTAACCATAAATATTTGAGAAATCACAAAATGCATACTTCTTTACTAAGATCTTATTCATTTCGTACCAATCGAGTCGCCAACAGATTTCTGAGAAATGGAGTCACCACTGAATCTGTCTTCATGGAGTCACCAGATAGATGATTACAATCGAAAATGTGCCCAGTATTTTTCTATCATCAAAGCTGGAGCTTATGTCGTCTCACAGGGAAGCTGAGCTTCAATTTCCTCTCCCCGACAATGGCGCCAATTTGTTAGCTCTCAAGGAAACTCTTCTAGGTTGCAGCTCAAAGATGCCTGGTAACTTTAGTATTTTCTTAATGATGGGTAATACAGATCAAGTTCGATGACTTAATAAAAACTCACTCATTCAAAACATGCATAAACACACTCATATAGATAAGGCTTTTAACCACTGCTATTCAGAGAGTTGATAAAAGGTGGATGTATGTAGAATTCTTATCATGCTAGCAGACTCATAAGCAAAGCATATGTGAATGGCTAATCACAAAAATAAATGATACTTGCTATTCAATTCATCAATACAAATATAGGATGACAACTATCTAGCATTAGACAGATAGAACAAACATGAATAAAATATCCAAGTGCAATTACAGAAAGTTAGAAAATGAGATTTGAACATAAATGGCAAAAGAAGCTTATATTACTGGCATGAAATGAGAAGTCTGAGAGTACAAGTATGAAAAAATCTACAAATTCGAACCCTTTACAATGAATCTTCAATTAGCTTAAATAATCTTTACAAATCAGTTTCAATATCCTCAAAAGACATATCTGATAACCTATTTTCCTATCTCAAATCCGAATTTGTGAGGTGGCAGGAAAATGCAGAAATTTCGAGAAATCCACTACTCAGATATTGACCTATATCTCTCAAATAAAAACATATTTTGGAACATTCAGAGAGGTTTTTGTATATTGGTTTTTTATGAGAAAAAACCTCTCTCTGTTCTTTGATATTCATTTTAATTTTCCCGACATCTGTATTTCAAAACCATGTGTTAAATAGGGAAATTCTGAGATCCGAAAATTAGGGCTCGGAGATGGATTTGATTCTCCCAATATGTGATACCTGTAGGAAAACTGAGAGAGGTTATTGTTTTTTGGTTTTTCATGAGAACAAATTCCTCTCAGTTATTTGATATTCATTTTCATTTGCACGACATCTGTATTTCAAAAACATGTATCAAACAAGGAAATTATGAGATCCAAAAATTAGGGCTCGACGATTGGATCAATTCTCCCAATCTGTGACACCTGTAGGAAATTTAAGAGAGGTTATTGTTATTTAACATTTCAGGCACAAAATAATCTAACCATTTCTCAAAATTATCCTCCATCCTCCTAGGATCATCATTTCAAAATGATGACTCAACACTGTAAAAAGGCCACATCCCTGAAAACGATGCCTCATATTGCAGGGGAATTTTGAATGCCTTACCAAGATATTAATGCATATCTAAAAGTACCATTGGAAATAATAGGATGTCTAGTTGTCAATCGACTATTTGAACGTGTAAAAAGGCCTCTCCACGGCTGAGAAAATTGAGTTTTTCCAAGACATACTCACAGTTTCCAAGCTTCTGCACTTTCGGTGGCTAAAATAGCCCAGAATTTCACGCTTTACTTGCCGAAAGCAGAGATTTCAGTGTCTAATGATTAATTGAAATGTCCACCTAAGCCATCGAAACCTGAGTTTTGAATTTTTTGAAGGAAAAACCAAATCAAATGTTTTTCAAACTTTATTACATACCTAAATCTCTAAAAAACGAGCCAAAATAAATTTAGAAATTTATTTTTCAATGACTTCCTATCACCTAAAATAAACAAACTTGACTATTTTATTTGAGGAGATAACACCAACCTCAGTCGATACTTAAATATTAGGTGAATTAATTAAGACATTATAACACCCAACATTTTTGGCACCGTTGTCGGGGAGTTGTTCAGTAAGGTAGAGTAAGTAGAATTCCCTTATGAAGTTTAGTAATAGGCTGGTGGCGGGGGAGCAGTAAGATGAGAGGTAAGAACCTGTGCATCTATTATAACATGTGCCCCCAAATACAATAGTAGTAGTATTAGTAGCATAGGGTTCCATTTAGTTTATGTTTTCATGAACAGACCTAGAGATTCTAAGGGTAGATCCATTAGAGCTAATTCTCAAAACCTTATTAAAATCCCTACTAAACTTTACGGGGAACGAAATACCCCAACCACTAACTCAGCAGAAAGGTATTGGATAACCCACATAGGAAGTAGTTCTACTTGGAAACCTAAAGACTTTATAGGAGAAACCATAGACGAGGAATAAATCCTTGCAGGAATTCCCAAGGATCCCATTGCTGAAGAAATTCAAGAGGGTCAACCTTTGGAAACCCTCAACCCTCTTCTAGTGCAGAAAACTAACAATACAAATTTCTCATTAGTAGGGGATCCTAACTTTGTTGATTTCATTGATCCCACCCAGGTACAAGCCCTCTTTGGTGGCTCAACAAATACAATTATTTCATAGAAAGAAACCTCCACAGTAGCACCTACCATTCCTATAGAATCTAATAAAAACCTAGTTGATCGTAGGAATATCTCCCCCCAAAAAGAACATTGGGACGACCCATTATCACCTTGAAAGGATCCTCCTGGGTACACACTCTGTAGGAAACAAACCTACATGGAGCGACGTGGAGAGAATGAAGATAATGATGAGGCTAGAAATGACGAAGGAGAAGGAGAAAACTGAACTAAGACTACCTTTGGGTTCCCTATTTTAGACACTGCACAAGATAAAAATATGAAGAACATCCCTCCTTCCTCCTTGCCTAATTTCTATGGGAAAATTAATGAAGATCCGGACAATTTTTTTTTCGATTTTTACATCCTCTGTAGAAGTTACAACTATCTACAAGATTCCCATAAATTAAAACTTTTTCTAGCTACACTGAAAGATTATGCCTTAAGATGGTTCATGGGATTAGGAGAATCTAGTATCATGACTTGGGAAGATATGAAAACTACATTCTTACGAAAATACCAAGAGTATTTCAAACCAAGAGACTCTCAAAATGATATCTTTAAGATACATCAACTCGAAGATGACATCTTGGAAGACTATCTCGAATGATTTATCTATACATTACATAAATCTAAACATAATGACCTTTGAGAAGATGCAGTACTAACACTCTTCCTTAAAGGGATCTTAGAAGACCTGGTAGAAAACCTCAATCTCATGGAATTCGGCGAATCTTATAAACATTTTGCACAAATTGGGGAGATATGTAGAAATTACTCTAGGAGTAGGGGGAAAGTCGGGAGAAATCTTCAGGAGCCTTATAATATAAATCTAAAAGGAAAGACTGCCATTTCAGGAGGAGTCACAAGGATGGAATTAGGAAACCTATTGGAAAATTTCAAAACTGATATTTTAGGAGCAATGGGTTCCCAACTAGATGCGTTATAAGCTAAGAAAAGGAAAGAAGAGGAACGAGCAGTGATGAGTATTTTCTATCCAAGATGTAGAACTAAACGTACCCAATCGGAATTCCCATTAAATAACATCTCCATATGTCACATCTGTACGAAGGAGCATCCAATAGACAATTGCACATCGTTACTAGGGTTACAAGCAATATACATGAGTGGGGATGTTGGTGAAACATCTAGGAGGCCTCCTTGGAAACCAAGGGACCCACCACCATGTCATAATTTGTCACCACAACCTCCACCTTATTACGAACCTTACCAACCGCCTCAACATTGGAGCACTACAAGTTGGCAGTAGTGGCCATCCTCATATCCTCCTCCTCCTCATTTTACTCAGCAATAGTATTGGCCACAAGGGTCGAGGGGACAATCCTACCCACAATCACCCATATCCTCAACACTCAGCCAATACCCAATAATTTTTACCAAGGTTTGTGCCTCCAGTTCCCCTTATTACACAACAACCTAATCACTTCCAAAATACAAACCTTCCACGACCTACATTGTTACCTGCACAACCGATACCTAATCCAAATAATAAGCCAACTAAAGCTCTTAATATCATTGAGTTGCAAACTCTTCCATCCTATGTTATTTCGACTGTACCTGTACATGAGATACAATTACGATTTGGAAGAGTTGTAAATGAAAGACCCAAGTCATCAATCATCATTTGTGAAAAAAATGACGAAGAAGATTCAAATGAAGTCGTGAATGATACTATTCTGTAGGATGTGGATATTCCAAAGATCCCAGTGCATACCCATCCTTAGTAAGAACCCATTCAGGAATAAAGGATTCCTCCATTTCCGGAATGACTAGCAATAGAAAAACCCGTAGTCCATCTCGAGTATGACATTATGAAATAACTAAATAATATCTATGTCAAAATTCCTCTATTACAGGCTATTAAGGATATACCAATTTACAGCAAGGTAATAAAGGAACTATGCATTAAGCACCTAGGAAAGAAGCAAAAGAACCCCTTACAATTCATGTTATAGGAGAGATGTTTGAGTGTATGACAGACCAATCTCGGATAGCAAAATATACAAATCTGGGGGCCCTAGTAGTAACTGTGATTGTAAATAATACCGCCATAGAAAATACACTTATCGATTTAGGATCTACCATTAATATGATGACCACCACATTTTTAGAAGTTTTACAGTTGGGACAATTTCTCCGACCTACACCTTCAATCCAAGAACTAGCAGATCGTACCACGGTAAGACCTGCTGGAGTCCTGGACGATATTATTGTATCAATAGCTTCATGGGAATACCCTGTCAAATTTATGGTCATGGAATCAAAGGATCCTTCTAAAGGACATCCTATTATCTTAGGGAGACCATAGTTAGCCACTGCTAATGCCTTTATAGGATGTAAAGATGGGGAAATGAACATTTCGAATGGGTTGTCTACACATAGAATTGTTTTATATCCTCCAACACAACCTATAAATGAAACTTTGTGGTGGTTAGATTACCCCTTTGGGGATGAAAATATTGAATATCTCTTCTTTCCTAGTGACTATTCTTGGGCACTTCAGGAGCAAACTACTGAGAATGTATTAAACCAGTTTGTCTCTTCCACAACTTGTATAGATTTTCCACAATCTTTTGCCCAAATCGATCAGATCTTTAGAGATGAGTTTCAAAAAAATATGGCTCTCTCAACATTCGTAGAAACACCATGTGTCTTTGCAATTGAAGAACACATAGGGTCTTATATTGCACCTTGTGAAGTTCCCTGGAAAATTTTTACACATAAATGAAGGGTTAACTAAGAGCCAACAAGGACAATTGCTTAAGGTCCTCAAAATATAATCTGGAGCATTTGTGTGGGAATACACTGACATGAAAGGTATACACCTCGACACTTGTATTCACCATATCTACATGGATCCAACCATTCCACCTGTGAGACAGCTTCAGAGGAGGATGAATCCTGCTGTTAAAGATATAGTAAAAGAGGAGTTACAAAAACTTCTCAATGTTGGTTTCATCTATCCTATCTCCGATAGTAAATGGTTGTCTCCTCTAGTGTTAGTCCTGAAGAAAGTCACAGGGAAGTGGCGTATTTGTGTTGATTTCAAAGAGTTAAATAATGCCACTCTTAAAGACTCTTTTCTTGTGCCCTTTATTGATCAAGTGTTAGATACCATGTTAGGAAAATGATACTTTTCCTTTCCTGATGGGTATAGTGGAAATAATCATATTTTAATAGCACCCGAGGATCAAGATAAGACCACTTTTACATTCCCTTGGGGAACATATGCCTATAGAGTTTTTCCATTTGGCTTATGTAATGCACCTGCCACTTTTTAGCATGCAGTTTTAGGATTTTTCGCTGATCTTATGCATGACTGTGTGGAGGTGTACATGGATGATTTTACAACTTATGATAATACCTTTCAAGAGGCTCTTGATAACCTTGAGAAGGTCCTTATTCGATGTCAAGAAACAAACCTAGCCCTTAGTCATGAGAAATGTAAACTGTTATTAACATAAGGTATAGTCTTGGGGCATCATTTTTCTTCTCAAGGAATCAAGGTGGATCCTACAAAAACAGAAGTAATTGTTGGCCTTCCTTCTCCAAAAACTCAAAAAGAGGTAAGAAGCTTTCTTTTCCATGCAGTCTATTATCGTCGCTTTATTGAAAAATTCACTAAAATGGCTGCACCAAAGTTTAAGCTGCTTACAAAGGATGTAGAATTCCAATGGACTGAATCTTGTCAAAGTGCTTTCGAAGTCTTAAAAGCTAAATTATCAGTGGCGCCAATACTGAGGGGTCCCGACTAGTCCCTTCATTTCCAAATATCCACTTATGCTTCTAATATGGCCATAGGAGGTGTCCTAGGCCAAAAAGAAGGCCAATCACCTTAAGCCATTTATTTTATTAGCAATAATTTGACCCTTGCCGAGCTGAATTATACTGTTACTGAAAAATAATTTTTGGCAGTAGTTTATTCTATGAATAAATTTTGCCATTACATTATAGGATATGGATTTTTTGTGCATACGGGTCACTCTGCCATCATTTTTTTAATGAATAAACCAATTACCAATGGTAGGGTGACTCGGTGGCTTCTTTTATTACAATAATTTAATATTACCGTCATTGACCGACCTGGTAAAGAGAATTTAGTAGCAGATTTCCTTTCCCATATTCAACATAATGACGGTACTAAACCCATTGACGACACTTTTCCTAATGAACATCTATTTTATGTATATGTTCAAACCCCTTAGTTTGCAGACATTGCCAATTATTTAGCAACTGGGAAATTACCAAATCACATGTCCCCACCCGAGAAGCATTGCATTATAGTTCAGAGCTCTAGCTATTACTGGGTTGATAATGATCTCTTTCGTACTGACACAGATCTTATTATTAGACGATGTGTATGAGAGGATGAAATGACAGATATCCTCCATGCATGCCATGATGGACCATGTGGAGGACATTTTTCTGATAAGTGGACGACATACAAAGTGCTGCATTCTGGTTATTACTGGCCAAGCATTTTCAAGGATGATGCCAAATATGTTAAAGGATGTGATAGTTACCAAAGAATGGGTATACCTACGTCTTCTTATCAGATTCCCTTACAGCCTCAGGTCATGATAGAGCTTTTTGAGAAATGGGCTCTGGATTTTGTAGGACCAATTGCTCCCATGTCTCGTAAAAATAAGTATATCCTATTTTGCACAAACTATGTTACCAAGTGGGTAGAAGCTAAATATTTATTCAAGGCCATAGAGAAATCGGTAGTAGAATTCATATATGAAGAAATATTCACTTGGTTTGGTGTGCCTAGAGAAATTGTCACATATCAAGGCTCTCAATTCACTTCTAATTTAACGAAAGAACTCACCATCAAGTATGGCATCCAACATTGCAAATCCACACCTTATCATCCCCAGGCTAATGGACATGTAGAATCAACCAATAAAGTATTAGAAGCCATCTTAACCAAAACCATTCACTTACATCATAAGGATTGGGCAGATAGACTCCCAGAGGCCTTGTGGGCCTATAGGATAACATGGAGAAACACTACCGGACATACCCCCTATGAGTTAGTGTATGGAAAACAATTCCTTTTACCTATCGAATTTCAAGTTAAAACCTTTCGTATGGCAGCACAGTTAGGCATGAATTTGGATGAAGTACAGAAACAACAAGTGTTACAGATTAATGAGTTAGATGAAATTAGACAGGATGCACTCCAAAGAACAATGTTAATACAGAATCAACAAAAGAAATGGCATGATAAATTTATTAAGAAAAAAAATTTAATACTGGAGATTGGGCATTGCTATTTGACTCAAGGTACAAAAATTTTAAAGGAAAATTAACTACTCGTTGGATGGATCCATATGAAGTAGTTACAACTTTCAATAATGGGTTAGTAGAAATTAATACAATTGATGGTTCACAAATTTCCTTTGTAGTAAATTGACACAGACTTAGACTTTACCATCGACCAATATCTAAACAGGATTTTGTACAAAATGTCTTACATCAAAAGGAGGTGGAATGGGTTGAAGAGGAATTTATTCCTCCTCCTACTGATCCTTAAAATTATTTTGGGTTGTCATTACTTGTATATATATGTAAATATGATTGTGTTCACCCGAATAAGTAAAAGTAATTTCTAACAAATTAAATGCATTTATATAGAAGTTTCATTCCCACAATCATTCGTTGCAGTTTTGTTAAATTAAAGCAGAAAGACTCTTTTTCCTTTTTCTCATTCCTATGAATTTTATAGATGCTTCGTTATGAATAAATACGAATCATCTAACAAGTGGTGTTGCAGTTTGATTACAAATACTTTATCTCTATAAGTAGCTCATGGATTATTATCTAAAAAGGGAAGTGCTTTAAAAGACTCATAATATATCTTAACTCTTTCTTTTTGGTTACTATCAAAATTGAAGCTTTTAGTGCAATTAAAGAATTGTTTGTATATCATCCTTAACCATTTATTCTATGATTTTTTATGCTTTTATATATGGTATTTTGATTCAGACATGTACATTTCTGATTTAATAGAACAGTTTCTTGAAAGACCTACTATAATTATCATGCTCTTCAGATTCTCATCTTACACCTATGGACTAGTAATTCATCCTATACTTGTCATCAAAACTTGTCTCTTAATCATTTTTGTGGTAACTCAAAAGTAAGTGAAATTTTTGCTTGTGGGGAACGTTACTGACCTTTTATGAAGAATATAGATTGAAAGGTCAAAGAACAACTTTAAGTTATTCTCTTTTGACATGATCCATAATTAAGGAAATTAAAAAAATTACTTATGAGCTTTGTTCTAAATTTGAATTATGTGTTTAGTAGGCTTAGCATGCTCTAGTACCAACCAACTTCCATATACTCAAAATCATTATACGAAGCAAACCCGTCGGGGTACTGAACAGGCCTGCTGGCAGCGGGTCAATGCTAAGTAACATATGAAAACAAGGAAGCTCGGTAAATGCAAGTAAACCCATCGGGGTACTGAACAGGTCTACTGGCAGCGGGGCTATGCTTGCATGGTCCCAAGATAAACATACCAGGGTACTGAACAGGCCTGCTGGAAGCGGGGAAATATCGGGTAAAAGAGATCTGGTTAATGCACCACTATGCACATGGTTCAAAAAAATTATAGTATATTTGTAAAGAAACCAAAATATATATAAATACATATGTAGGCCAATTGTTTATGATGTCATTAGAGAATGGTTGTAAGTTGGACTTGGATCCAACCATCTAATTCAACCAATACCTAGGATATGATTATCCTAGAAATGGGACCCATAGCTATGGAATCTCACAAACTCTAGGGTAAACTCAAAAATATTCTTGAGATGACAAGAAATCCTTGCAATGAGGCACGGATGACTAGTTTTTCCTATGGCATTTTTCAATTATACTGTCATTATTCACCTAATCTTTCTAAACAATATTGTTTCTAATACATGTACATATCTAAATCATTTCCATTTTACTATTCAGGTTTTCTTTTTCTTGCAAAAACGATAACAACATGATAGAACTATGTATTAAACTATTTTTAAATTACTTAGTTTTTATTGCATGGCTTGAGGACACGCCATATATTTGGTTTGGGGGAGGAAGATTATACTATCTTTATTTTTCTCACTATTTATATAAAGATTCATTTATCTCTGACAAATGACAAATGTATTCAGGATAATTAGGAGAAATTCGATCTAGTAAAGCATGTTTTTACAGAAAAAAACCTATATGAAGGATCATATGCAGGACCATATGAAGGGTCGAATGTTGGTCTGAATGAAATGCCAAATGATGATCTGAATAAAAACTGTGATATTATAGCACTGATGGTTAAGTGTGTTATGGTGTTAGGTTAATGTTGACTTTGGGCAAAAGGTTAAATTAGCTGAGCTATACCTATGATTATTAAGTCACATCTACATGCTTATAAGAGCACTATGACTAATTTTGACCTATGATTTTGTATGATTTTTGACATAATATGATCTAGCTTAAACCCCCCATAGGGATGTGATATGACATTAGGAACTTTTAAATCATCATTATATTGTCATCACACTCACCCTCTTATCCTCTTCCACATATAAACCATCAAGTGATCGATCCACATGAAAGAAATTTTGCTGCTTTTCAGGATGGGTTTTTATGGGAGGATGGCTAGGGTTGGTCATCTCACCTTCCCAGTGACTGAGGAATCTATCGCCCTTGCGACTAAGCTACCAAGAGAGGGTACTAGATGGCATAAGCACTGGTTTCTTCCACGGGCGTCCCACAACTTTTCTTTTAAACCAGAATACTGACATGTTGTAGGAATCAAAGGTTTCCATCGCAACTGGATTAAGCTTGAATATCTTAATCCTATGACCGTCATCATCCACCTTATCACTTGCAAAGTTAAGTTCAGTGTATTCAAAGCTTTCCATCTCCATTTTCTAGCACATTTTGTTGATCATAAGTTTCTCAATTTTCCTTTTTATTTCCTTAGAAGCCTGGATAAAATGTCAAGCGAGGGTAGGAAAAATATCATTAACCCTAAAGGTGGTTTGTATCACCATAGTATGATTAAGCTCTTGATCTTAGATCAGATTAAAGAGAGGAATTAGAATTGGGATACTTTTGTGTTTAAAGTTCTTAACCCCCATCTCAACATTCGAAAACGCCCTTGGCATCTCCATAATCGTGAATCCAATCAAGCCCCATTTTTAGAGAATAAAATCTCCAATGTTGTCCACCTTGATGAAGACACATCGGAGGCGAGTCCATCTACCCATTCTACCCCTGTTAACCCTCTATCTGCTAAGTTTTTACCCTTACCATGGCCTCACACCAGATACAAGAAGGCAAAGTTTGTCCAGTCCATGGTTCAGCCTAGTGTCCAGACCACGATTCAGCCCGATATTCAGACCGGTCATCCAGACAGTATGGCCGAAGCATATAAACTTGACCCAGAATCACCTCTGTTCACCAGAGTCTCGGCCAAATTGCTGAAGGATGTTGCTCATGAGAATATCCATGCACCTGCCTGGGACATTAGTCCTGAACAACAAGTTCCTTATGTTGACCTTGAGATATCATCCGAGGAATTGAATATGCCTCCAAAAACCAAGCAACCACCTCACCAGCTGACAGTAGATCAATTAACTCAGGAGTTGGTGCAGTCAACAAGGAAAAATGAGGAATACACCAAGTTAATTGTAGAACTGTGACAAGAGAATAAGGATTTGTGGCTGCAAGTTAAAGATGTCGAAGATCTCAACAAGGTCATCAATTCATCACATAAGTCTCAATAGGAGAGGCATGTTGTTTTAAAATATCAGGCCAAGAATTTGAAGTTTAAATCCTTTGTTTCATCTTCTAAGTCAAAGGCAGTTGTTAACACAACTCAACCTTCTTCCTAACTCCTCTTTTTTTTTCTCAGTGGGACTTGACATTTCTTTGGTTTGGAGGAATGTTGATCTTAGTTTTGTCACCATTTTCGGTTGGTAAATTACACTTTTTGACATCCATTTTGTCATCTTTTTGACAAATTTTTGTCATACATCTTATTTTTCAGCCTCAGGTATGAATATATTTGGATTTATGAAAATTCTGGTTTATTATTATTATTTCATGATTTTATTGATTAAAATTGATATTATTTAGGAGCACGTTTGATATATGTGTGAATTTGTTTTTGCAGGTTATGATATTTTGAATGAGCCAACAGCTAGACACACATAACGCTAGATATGCGCAGAGTGCATCCAACTTACCATCCAGCTCGTCGACCAAACCGCTCAATGTTCGTTGGAAGATTCCCAAGCATTACAGGATAGAACGGTTTGCAACTGTTATGTGTCCATGTGTCTGCATGCTAGAATGAAATTCATTCTAGAAGGATCGTTATCTTTCCTCCTCTGTTTGACACCATGATATCATTCCACATCAAAGGGAATCCTCACGCTACAACACACACAAGGGAGAACCGTCGCGCGAGGAAGAAGGAGGATGACTATGCATTGGCTTATGGCTGTTTGTTTGTAATAATGGTTGATTATTTTAGGAGCAATCAACCACTGAAAGGGTTGACCCGCTCATCCCTGCAAACACTATATATATTCGCCTCCAAACGAGAGTGTAGTCATCTAGTTTTACATTCTGCTAGTTAATTTTAAAAAGAGACTCTATAATACTGTTCCACATTTTTAGTAGAAGTTATATTCTTGATGTGTATATGATCTTGTTCATGTAAGCATTTATGAAGCATCACCCCGATTGCTGAGAGGGACCCTCATCAACCAGTGGTTTTCATTCTTGTGTGTATTTTCATTACCTCTTTCCTTGCAGTTAGTGTAGTTCATTTATAATTTGTTTATGTGATTTGATTTCCTGCAATTGTTCATTTCATTATTTCTTGTAGCATAGGTTATAGTATGATGTTGTGTCAATAATCTAGTTCTTATTTCATATATTAAAAGTGACCGGTTACGCGCCTAGTTTGCTTTCAATTTCCTTTCTAGTCTTTTCAACTTACTGTTCAGTCTTATGTTGACAAGTACATAGTGTAGATTGCTTTGATATCTTAGGATAAAGTTACAGTAGGTTTAGTTCTGTTCATTTTCATTTTTCCATAAATTCATTTGGTTATATTTCAATCTCTCTAATGATGCAATAGGTAATAATTTACTTCTAATCATGAATTAGCTTAAGTTATTTTGCTGTTGAATTCAATCACTAAGTAGGTTTACTTACTATCTTTATGCATTTTGTTTTCATGCGCACAAAATCAACTGATAATTAGATCATTTAGGCTATTTTATACTATTTTATCTATGCACACTGTCATTCAGATAGCCTATTTATCCTGCCATTCAGACCTATATTCCAGTTTGTTATCCAGCCCGTCATTCATCCTTTAGTGTTCTTAAAAACAAAATCCAACCCGTCTGTTTTTAAGCCTTTTTAAAGATCTGTTTCTTTAGCATTTGGAATATGTTTTGACTGTGGTAGTTAGATAATGGTTATGTTTATCATTAGGAATATAGGTTATATTGTTTAAATTATTTATTAAGTTTTATTCCTATCTTTCACCTCCTTTCACCTTGAATATGTTTTGATTTATGCTTTGTGATTCTGTTTCTTTTGGTTTCCGATTTCCTTCTTCAAAACTGTTGTAATGTGTGGTAATTATATCTTTAGTTTGTCTTGATTTATCCTTGTGTATGTTTATTTTAGGGTTAGACATGTTAAAACTCTAGAGAAGTATACTAGCACCTTGTAAATTGATCATAGCAGTAGGAGCTGTTCCTTTCACTGTGTGGTTACCGAAGAGATTTGTAGAATAGGATTTTAAAGTTTTCTACTTGCTTCTTATTAATGTTTTCTTTTTTAAGTTTTCTACTTGCTTTCCTAATTAAGTCTTCTTTATTAAGTTTTCTACTTGTTTCTTATTAAAATTATCTTTATTAAGGTTTCTACTTTCTTCTTTCATTAAGGTATTTTAATTTTTATAAGCTACATTTCGCTTACATTTGTTTCATATAAGAATTGGTTATTTATGAAAGTAATATTTAAAAAGAATCTTGTCTCTTAATAGATTAGTTGCTCATAATATCTTTTTAGTTAAGAGTCAATTGCTTATGGAATATATCATCATGTTTACTATCACCTGTAATTGGATAGTCCTTAGTTTGCACATATTTGTAGAATTTAAGTTAGATTTGATTCTATTCAGTTTCTTTACTTCTTTTGAAGGATATTTTGACACTACTCCTTCTCTAGTTCCAATCACAGTGAATGCATATCCACAGAACAATCAAGGAGAGTGGA
Organism: Pseudotsuga menziesii; assembly: GCA_001517045.1. Taxonomy (NCBI): domain Eukaryota; kingdom Viridiplantae; phylum Streptophyta; class Pinopsida; order Pinales; family Pinaceae; genus Pseudotsuga; species Pseudotsuga menziesii. The sequence goes on along the minus strand of LPNX011095455.1, from coordinate 232,451 downwards.
ATTAGATAGTTCAGTTTGAACCATTATGTACATTTGTTAATTGCATGTATAGATGGTTTCCAATAAAATCCTTCCTTGTATAGTTAGTTTCTGAAATTGTTAAAAGTTAGAGTAGTTAATTAATAGGTTTTATTATAAAGAGTAGAATAGTATTGTTTATATCTTTATCTTTCAGTAATTGTCCATAGAGTAGAGTAATATAGCTTGATATTACTCTAATCTAATACTCTGTTTTGGTTTAATGACCTTCATAGTTGAATTTATAGGAGTTTGACTCGGTTTTTCATTTTGAAAGATCTTTCGATATTTTCTTTGTTAAAATATTTCCATGACACCCTAGGAACCCCTCTACCTTCGCATATACTTTGTGTCAACTCTAAGTTTACCAACCTCGATCGATAAGTAAATATTAGGTGAATTAATTAAGACATTATAACACCCAATAGTGGCCAAGGCTAGCTTCTCAACATGGGAATAATGAAGTTCTATATCAATCAGGTTCTGGCTTAGATAATATATGACATGCTCATGGAGCTCCTCATCCTCTTGAACCAATACCATACCAATCGTCTCCTAAGACACGGCCACATAAACAAAAAAGTCATGGCTATAGTTTGGTGGACTAAGCATGGGGGTCATTGGTAAGGATTTATTCAAGGCATCGAAAGACTCTTGGGATCACTCATCCCAGTAAAAAGGGGTGTTCTTCTTCAATAAACGCATGAAGCCTTTAGTCAAATTAGCAAGGTTGACCACAAACCTTCGTAAGAAGTTCTCCATTCCTTGTAAACATTGAAGATGTCGAATGTTATGCGGGATTCACTTATGAGGATTTAAATGAACTTGATATTGGCGACATATTTAGAACACTAATCACAAATGATAAGGATGACGCACTCTCAAACGAGAGTGATTAGATAGATCATCCAAATACACGTCAATAATATTTTTAAGATCATGAAAGATCAAGGTCATGGCCTGTTGAAACGTAGCTCCAACGTTTTTAAGGCTGAAGGGAATATTTCGATATGCAAAAGTTCCCCAAGGATAAATAAATGAAGTATGATGTTGATCATTGGGTTTAATTTGTATCTTATTATATCCAGAAAACCCATCCATAAAATAAAAAACCTCTCTTCCCACGCACACATCCAAAATTTCATCAATAAATGGTGTAGGGAGATTATCTTTAGGACAAGCTCGATTTAAATCAGGGAAATCAATGCATATTCAGATCTCTCCGTTATTCTTATCCTCCAGAACGGGATTTGAAACCCACTTCGTCAAGGGAATGGGATATATAGAACCATCTTTGAGTAGTTTCTCTATCTCTGCTTTAATGGCAGGTGCTTTCTTAGGATTCACGACACGCAAACGTTGTCAAACCGGTTTTGCATTCGGATAGGTTTTGATTTCATGTTCAACAATACGAGGGTCTATACCCAAAATTTCTTTGTATGACCAAGCAAAAACATCACAAAAATCTTTAACAAGATCGATATACTCTTTTATCTCATCGGGGGAACAATCTGCTCCAATGTAAACGTTCTCAATCTTACCAGGATCACAAGAAATGTTGATAGGAATCATTGGTGATAGGTTGGCCATGTTCCCTTCAACAATATGACTAGGAGAGCTTAATGGGACCACGAGACTACAACCTTTCTCGCTTAGAATCGCCCTAAAGTCATCACACTCTAAACGATCAAGCTTAGGAAGGAAATATGATCTATCGTTCAACTCTTCCCAAGGTTGTTCTATCCTAGACATGGCCTCAAGAATAGCTTCATCTGATGAAAAAAAATCATCAAGGCAGTCTTGAGAGTGAGATGACTCTACTACCCATGCAGGTAGCACATATGAGTCCTCCTCCTCCGTGCGCAAAGAGGAAGGACTAGGATCCACAACATGATCAAGATTCACTAGATACGCCACCAATGTTGCAGGTAATGACACATCTGTCTTGACAGATACAATCGAAGTACTTGATGAAGGAAGAATCCAAGGATCCTCCATATGAGAAGTGCGAAAGGTTACCAAATTCGACGAGGTTGAAGCCCCACTGAGACTAGACCCAATCATAAGAATAGGCACAGGACAACTAAAGGTTCCCATGAGAGAATGATACATACCCACACCCACATTCTTAGTTTCCGGCTGAGAATGATTGATAATTGGGATAGAATCTCCCAATGATGCTAACACACTCGGATTTTGGAAAGACTTTTGATCGATAGTAACGATCTTCCCAATAATTTGAAAACAAACCACTTGAAATAGGGAAGAAGATGAAGCTTGCATATTGTTCATCCAATTTTGACCCAACAAAAGATTATAGTCAAGGGGCACATCAACCACCTCGACCTCGATCACAATAGTCTTCTCTCTTGATTGGACCTCTAGAGAAGGAACTTCATGTGAATGTTATGGAGAATCCGCTTCACATCCGCACCCATGATTTCATCACATCTTCCCCTCCATCGATGGTGAGGAAATTCATCTGGCAGTTGTGGTCCTACATCTGCATATACATGACAGAGTATCACTATGTGTTTTCACACCAAAAAAATGTCTTTTGATTTCATATACCAAAAAACAAAAAAACAAAAAAATTCAAAAATTGAAAGTGGGTTTGGGATTCATTACCTATGTCTCCATAAGATGCTCCTGGTGGTAGGGGCATGTCTAGGTCTTCGCGGAATTCGATCCCTACATAGGGATATTCATCTATGGTGATGAGTTGTCTCCGCCACCATGGAAATAACTCTGCTGGGTAGGGGTTAGCCACCCTTCCACCTCCCAGTCTGCGCATGAAATTGGCCCAGCGTCATTGAGACGGATCCTGAACTCCATGTGGAGCAATGTCTACTCTAGGGCTTAGCCCTGGCACCCGCTCAAAAAATAATGTGCTCAGTATGCTTCCAAACCCGAAGTTTCACACCCTACCCATCTTGCAGTCATTGAGCTGTTATTTCATGTTGCTCAACAACATAGTACTCCAGTTATATATCGTAGGCTGAATACACTCTACTGCATAGAACATCAATGGTCTTGAGTCCTGGTGGAGTGATACCAAACCTGCAATCTTGCCTAATGCCAATAGTATGGCTTTCAGCCCTAGAATCTGAATCGCGTTTGTTGGGATTTGACTCCAAACCTTCTTTGTATTGGGAAGGAAGTACACAGCTATGTAGTCCTCTATAGTTAGCCCGTCTCTTGGCCCATGGGATCAGAGGTTCAACACCTCCCCTCGTCGGTAAAAACCTATGATAAAGTATATGTACTCAACTTGAATGCTGAGTGACATCCCATCTATCTGAAAGGTCTTAGACTCTCGATCCCAGTAATATACCAGCAGTTGGAGTAGTCTTGGCTTTTCCCTCAAGCCGCCAAGGCACCAATACTTGTATAGCCCACATGCCCATAATGTTTGTTGATCCATGAGGTCATCCTGAATAGCTTCCTCAACATCACCATGTTCCTTCTCTCTCCATTCTAGTACCATCCTGCACATAAATCATAAATTTTGATCATTATTTGCCCATAAAAACCATGTTCGTGGCCCTATCCATGATTGTCTGCAAAATAGGCACGCACGTACGCAGATTTCATGGCATTTTTTGCGTATAGTCATCCCTATACGCGGAAAAATGGCTGATATCCGTGTGGGCCAAAATTCCCAAGTTGGGATGGCCTTAAAAAATAGTTTGACCGTGAAAATTTAAAATTTTTACATGAAAATGAAGGGGAGGGGAAAGGGAATTTACCTGGATCAAACGTGGAGTGATTTCGTCGGACGATGCTCCTGAAATTCGCTTCTGAAGTTCTGGACTCAAATGCACTATGGTGGGTGAAAATTCAAAATGGTATGAAAATTTTTAATTTTTCACTATTTTATAGAACTGTTTTTGAAATTTTTACCCACTTCCTATATTTTTTTACCGTTTTTGGCCATTTTGGACTGTTTGAACTAATTTGATGTTGTAGGAGCCCGTTTTGAGTGCGGTTTGACCGTGTCTTCAACCTGTTCGTGCCTATTTCAGGTATTATGTCTAAATTGGCATATTGGTTAGGATTTCACATCCGTTTGCATTTTACATGGCCTTATGACCGTTTCATCTTAACCCTAGGTATGAACCCATTCCATCTTGTCATGGAACCGTCATGATGCTTTTAGAAGTGACATTATGTGAATGCTAGAGCTTTCCCATACATGGGTACCCTAGTTAGATCATGTATTGCATTTGGTTCCCATGCTAACATTTCTCCTCTAGGGTGTGGGAGTCCTTTGTATAGTACCACCATGTCTTTGAGCAAGAGCCTCATACTCCTCTTGAACTTTATACTATCCATTCCCTTGGGACTCCCTTGTATATGTCATGTTGTAATTGCATTATCATGAGTTTTGCTTGCCTTATTAAGCCTTATGTTGTCTTTCCTGAATTTGATTATCAACCATATATCCCGAGCTTGTCTCATGTCTAGCCAAGAAGAGCCTTTTTACATGTCTTTTGCAGCTTGATTCCCCATTTTTTACCTGGAGGGGACCTTCCGCTGAGTGTCATTATCCTGCACAGATTTCTTTGCATTGAGCATAGGTATGTTCCGCTGCTTGGAACTAGTTTTATTGTCCCCTAACACTTGTCTCCTCCTATATTTGTAACTATAAAGCACTTTTACCCTTTTTCAAGCTTTTCAAAATATATGAAAAAGTCTAAAAAAAAATTAAAAAACCAAAAATCCGGATAGGAAAAGATGTTATCTTTGGTAGTAGTCAAGAGGTGGTGCCTTTGGACAGAGCACTGTATATTACATCCATTTGTTGGGTTATTAGTTTGAATTTAGGAGATGTACTCGTTACTCTGAGTTTATCTCTACTGATTGGTTAAGCTTCCAGTCCCTGTGGAGCCTCTGTTGATGCCTCCTATGTCATAGAGATGTACCATTTTGCATATTGAGTCCATGCTGCCTACCTTTAGTCACCATTCACCTTTATTCTCTTGTTAAGAGGATGTTGAAACCTGAGTTGGCCATTCCTCAGTTATCTTGACTTTGAATGTCGGCCATTCTTGATACTATTACTGGTTCATGCACATCTTGTTCGAGTTCTTCCAAATTATACAACGTTGCTGAGTACCTCGTGTTGGTTGATGGGGGATGGCTTAATTCCCTCCTTCCACTATATTGCATCCCATCGAATTCAAATAATTTATTCTGAGATAGGAGTCTAGAGTTATTTGAGTGAATTGAGACTTAAAGTTATCAGTGGTAGGTTCTCTCACCATCGATAGTTTTGGGAATACATCAATGTCCCCTGATCGATGGATTCTTCCAAGTTTTCGACCTCAACAAATCTATTCACACTTGTTAGATTTTACTCTAGTACCTTGATTCCCATTTTAATTATTGGTGTGTGATCTCACATATGTTAACAGTATATACATCAATGACTAGTAATCAGATGATGGACTACTATGTTCGACCTCGACACCTCTATTCACATAGTAGGACATGTACTTGTAGTGGTTTGTGTAGAATACCTTCCAGCTTGGTGTAATTCCACATATGCTACCTCCTTGATCATGCTAGTGTTCATGAGATTTCATCTCTCGTGATTTGATTCCAATGTATGTCATATATATTCAGCCATTATGGAGATCTTGATCCATTGTATATCTTCAGCTTCTATGGAGATCTTGATCCATTGTATATCTTCATCATGAAGATTATGATCTATTATATATTGTATGTGGTGATGACCACACATGTCACATTTTGTATGTCATGCCTATTCATGGCCATTGTAGTCTTATGTATCTGGGACTGATATATGTATTTGCAGTCACTTGTAGAGATTGATTATTGTACTATACTGATGGATAGCTGGTTCTTCCACCTGGTTCTTCATCACTCCACTTCTAGGATGGATTTTATAATGTATTTAGGCCATCATGTTACCCCTCTGACCTCACACATTAGGGGGCATTTGTTATAGCTGATTTTTCCACACATGGTTGATCACATATTTATGGCCTTCCTTATCCCTCTGCAGACTCTTTAAACACCATGGACTGATATTATACTTTGATGTTTCCAATTTCATCCCTAAAAACCCATGTTTATTGTTGTATGTGACTTTTAACCAATACTCGCGTGTACACGCGATTTTTGACCTCAACCCCACGTACATCGGGATGTGTGCATAAATCCAAACAATTTTGTATTTTTCCTTGGATGAGTCCAAAGATCCTAACTCTTGTCCTTCCATATGCCTTGAGATCGTTTGGATTCGACCCTCCATTACCCCTTTGGAGTGCTATATAAGGAACCCCTTGGATACATTGAAGAGGAGGAATTGAAGAGCAACGAAACTATAGTCCATTGTTTCCATAACTTGCATATACTTGAGTCTACATCCCTTTGTCCCTTTGCAGCACTTTGTGTTCTTCCCAAGCTTGCCTTTGCTTGTGAGCTTGCTGTTAGTGCCAGGAATTGTTCTATACTACAAGATGAACAAGCCAACACAATCTCTAAAATGAAACAAAGTAAAACTGTCTTTTTGTATTGTTTTTGGTCTGAAATTTTCATAAACAAGAGGGTAACATAAAACAAGCTAAAACATGTACTAGATCATATAAAGATCAGAGACTGAGATGAACCATATAAAACAAATAGACCATATAGAACAAAGAAAAATGACAGAATTTCACCCACAACCTACAAGCATTTCATGAATAAAACATTATACAAGAAACGGAATTCCACATTGAGTGATTTGACAAATCATAAGTGAAACCAATAATGAAAATAATATGGGCTTATTAGTGATATATAGCATAATCAGTCTGGAAAATTACATGAGAGTTTGGATCTTAGCTTGACATAATAGCATCTGAGCCTCCCCTTGCAAAAAAATTGAACCCTCCTACCATTTAATTCATTTCATTTATCCTTCTTCCATCCAAAAAACAGTTGCTTAATTTCCTAACTAACTTTAGGTCAAGTCTTCGAAACTGTAAAAACAGTTACTTAAATACATAACTAACTTCTAGTTACAGCTCTCAAAACTACTACAAAATGATTGCTTTACAAAATATACTATTAATCTTTTACAAAAATTGACTATATGACACCTGTCAGAAATGATCTTTTAAAGATCTTTGGTTGCTTTAGCTAGAAGTGCTATCCCTTCCAGAGCTTGTGATTTTCTTATGGTTCTTTTCTGCTCCCCTTCTAAGTCTTCAACCCTTGTTGAAAGTTCTTGATTCTACTGAGTTAAATCTTGAATTTTCTGATTTAACTCTTCAAATTTTCTTTGTGTTTGCTTCTTCCTTTTTAATGCTTCCTTTGAAACCACAATCAAATCCTAATAAAGGGTGTTAATATCTTCAATATCTTCTATTAACTTCCTGTTTTCCATGACCAAACCTTCATTTGTTTCATTCCGAAAATCAATTTGATACTTGTACTATTTAACTGTCTTCTGAAGATTTTCATTCTTCGAGTCTATGAACTTTCCTTATTGGAATGAAGAAACTTCATCAGATAACCAAGGGATATTTAATTTCCTGAAAATTTCCTCATCATCCTCTTCATGCTGCTCTATTTCTGCTACAAGAACCTTTTGAGATTTATCTTCTTTAAAACTGAAATCTTTGGACTGTTCTTTAACTATGTCTTTCACTAGAGAAGGCTTCTCAATCATCGAATCTTCTCTCTTATTATCTACCTGCTCAGACATGTCTTCATCTTCTTTTAAATGTTCTTGAGATGAGGAATCTGAGTCTATCACATTAATCTTCTCCTTAGCCAATTTTGGATTGAAAATATTTTTCATATTCAGTCTTAACTTATTCTTTGGTTTTGTTTTAGGTATGCAATTTGAATCACCTATCATAGCATAAGACTTGCCATGAAAATTTAGACTGGAAATCAGTACACCTTCACTTTTTACTTCAACCATTGAATTTCCTTTAGTTTTTGTATTGAGATTTTGTATGTTCTCCACTTCACTCTTAGCTGGGACAGAAACATCTACCATGTTTTCTTGGATATCATTGACATTCTGATCAAGTTCAACTGATTTGTTTTCTTCTTTCTCTTCTAAAACTACTGTCTAAACTTCTTCCACATTTTCAAAAATTTCCACCTCGTTTTCTTCATAAATCTGTCTCTGTTCTCCACCTACAAGTTCTTCAAGCTTCTGAGCTAAATATTCCACTTGAGAATTCTCTTTTGCTGACTCACCAATGTATTCCTTCTTTAATCTTTTAACTAGGTTGTGAAGTTTATTCATCTATCTCTTTTTTTATTGCTCTTCTTTTTCACTCTGAAACCCTGACCAAAACAAGAAGTAATCCCAAGTTTTTCCTTTTTTCTGAAGCACATTAAAAATGATTAGCTTTATCAGTCCACGATGGAAAATTGATTGCTTAGTATGATCTTGATGTCCCTTCACCCTACTTGAAATTTTCTGCAGACTCTTTAGGAAGATGAAAGGGAGATTCATCTTCAATTCTTGGTTTAGGTGCTGTAAAAACTTGATATGATACTTAAAGATAGAAGAAAATATACCTTCACAAGTTATATAACTCTGTAAAAACTTAGTAGGCTCCCTCCACTTAGGTTTAAAACTCTGTACATGTACACCCTTGTCCCATCCTGCTACAACTTCGAGTAGCAGGAAATCCTATGAATTGAAGGTAAATGGTACTTTTTAAAACCAAAATTCACCCTCATCAACAATATCTGTAGCTTCTACAATCAACTCTCTAGTTAACTCAATTTTTAGGGTATTGAACAAGACTGTGACTTTCTCTAACCCTTGAGTGAACCCATATGATACTTCAGAATCATAACCATCATATTTTTCAAAATACTTAAACCAACTAGACTGCTTTCTGAAACAATTTTGCACATTCAGGAAAACTTTTAGCCCAACCCATGTCAGAAGGCTCGGCCCTGTTGGTTTTGCCACTCCTCTTCGTTTCTCTGCATTGAACCCTAACTGTATATTTCTTTCATAAAATAGTTAAAACTATCTCGAAAATACTTGACTACAACAACATATTAGAAGCTAAGAAACATTAGGACCATAACTTGTAATTTCTCACTTTTCCTTTTCAAATTTATCCCTCTGTCAATTCAAATCAGGATTCAATTGATGTTTTCTATGTTTTGTTGCATACCTGTCACTATGATGATTTGAAATGTTGAAAATACACTCTCCTGTCCTCATTCACGTCCTCAGTTCCATCTTCGATAGCCACGATTACACCCAAGTCATTTAATAATTTTCCACGATCTTCTTAGTTTCTCATATGCTCGTCAAAATCGCCACTAACTTTGAGCAAAATCCATGGATGTGCTATCATTAAAGTTTAAAAAATTTCCAATATTTGAGACTCTGGACAGCTACGATTTACCTCCATAATCCTTACCTTATTGTGTACATTTGTCATAATGATTGCAAGGTCCATACACGTGTCATCTCGTCTTTACAGATGTAAAAAGTCCATCATTTGCGATCTTGAACAACCAACGAGCTAATATTATAATTTTTGAGTGCCTCAATTTTCTTGGAGCGCTTTAGTTCACAGTCCCTCCCTTTTGCGCTAGTGGAATCTACCTGACCAATATTTTTCACACATGAATCCAAAACAAAGGGTTAATGTTACGGAGAAAAATTCCTAGCATAGACTCAATATACAAAATTGGGACATCTCTGCGACACAAGAGGCATCGACAGAGGCTCCATAGGGACTGGAAGCTTAACCAGTCGGTGGAGCTAAACTCAGATAAATGAGCATAGATCCTAAAGTCAAAATATAAACCCAACCAATGGATGTGATATATAGTGCTTTGTTCGAAGGCGACACGACTCGACTGCTGCCAAAGATAACATCTTTTCCTATCCGAATTTTTGGTTTTTTGATTTTTTTTTGGACTTTTTCAAATATTTTGAAAAGCTTGAAAAAGAATAAAAGTTCTTTATAGTTACAGAATAGGAGGAGATGAGTGTCAAGGGGCAAACAAACTAGTTTCAAGAAGCGAAACACACCTATGCTCAATGAAAGGCCAAATGTGTAGGATAACGCCACTCAGGGGAAAGTCTCCTCCTGGTAAAAATGGGGAATCAAGCTACAAAGGATATGTAAAATGGCTCTACTTGGGTAGACATGAGACAAGATCGGGCTATATGGCTGGTAATCAAAGTCAAGGAAGTCGGCATAAGGCTCAATAAGGGAAGAAAAACTCATGATAATGTAATTACAACTTGACATAAGGGAGTCCTGAGGAAAAAGGCCAACAAAAAAGATCAAGAGGAGTATGAGGCTCTTGTGCAAAGTCATGGCGATACTATACAAAGGACTCCCACAGCCTAAATAAAAAATGTCGGAAAGGACACCAAATGCAAAATAGGAGCTAACTAGGGCACCCATGTATGGTCAAGCTCTACCATTCACATCATGTCACTTCTAAAAGCAACAAGAAGGTTTCATGACAAGATAGAATGGGTTCGTACCTAAGGTTATAATGAAACGGTCATAAGGTCATGCAAAGTGCAAACGGATGTGAAACCTAACCTATATGTCAGTTTAGACATAATACCTAAAATTGGCATGAACCGGTCAAAACCACAATCAAGTTGTTCTCAAAATAGGCTCCTACATCATCAAATTAGTCCAAAACAGTTCAAAATGGTCAGAAACGATCCAAAACTATAGAAAGAGGGTAAAAAATTTCAAAATTTTCAAAAAAATTCAGAAATTCCATATCATTTGAAATTTTTACCCATTTTAGCTCAAAAATTCCAACGCAAATTTCGAGAGCATCGTCTGGCGAAATTCGACATCGTTTGTTCCAGGTAACTCCTCATGTCCTCCTCTTCCCATTTCATGCAAATTTTTTAAGTTTCCATTGTCAATTTCATTTTCTACACCAATCTAAAGTATGCGTTTCGGCCCACGCAGATATCGGGGTTTTTTCCGCGTATAGGGCTGGCCATACATAGAAAAAATCCCAAAACCGCATACATACGCGGCTGTTTTGCAAACATTCATGTATGTGGCCGCGAACAAGGATTTCTACGAAAACAAATAATAAAAAATCATGTTTTCTGTGTCGGATGGTTCTAGAATGGTGGGAGAGGTAACATGGTGATGTAGAAGAGGCTGTACAAGGTGACTTAATGGCTCAACAAGCTCTACGTGCATGCGTTTTGTATAAGTTTTGGTGTCTTGGCAGCCTAAGGGCCAAACCAAGACTCCTGCAAATGCTACTGGATTACTGGGATCCAGCCTTTGAGTCTTTTCACATTGATGGGATGTCGCTCATTATAGAGATTGAGGACATATACTTTATCACTGGATTATCCCGACGAGGAGAGGTGGTAAATATTCGATCTCGCGGGCCAAGAGGTGGCTTGAATATTGATGAGTACATTGTAGTGTACTGCTTTCTGGACACAAAAAATTTTGGGAGTCAAATCCCGACAAACTCGATCCAAGTGCTGGGACTGAAGGCCATACTATTGGCACTCGACAGGATAGCTAGACTAGCTTCACTCCGTCAGGCCTCGTGAACATTGATGTTCTATGAGGTGGAGTGTATGAGACCCATAGTGTATGAATCAAGAACATCGCTATTGAGTAACATGAAGCAGGATCTCAGTGATTGCAAGATGGGCAAGGTGAGAAAAACTTCAGTTTCGGCAGCTTACTGAGCACATTCTTCTTTGAGCGTGTACTGGGGATAATCCCTAGAGTGGACATTCCTCAACACAGAGTTTGAGATCTGGCCCAACAACATTGGGAAAATGTTATGTGCAGAGTGGGCAGAGATAGGGTGGCTAACCCCTACCCAGTGGACTTCTTTCCATGGTGGCGGAGGTAGATCATTGCCATCGATGACTACCCCTATGCAAGGATAGATTTTCGCAGAGATCCGGACATGCCCCTACCACCAGGAGCGGCATATGGCAACAGAGGTAACGAATCCCAAACCCTCTTTTTAAGTTTTTTGAATTAAATTTTGTTTTGTTTTGTTTTTTGATATATTGACTCAAAAGACATGTTTTGGTGTGATGACACATAGTGACAATCTGTCATGTGTATGTAGATGTTGGACCATGGTGACCTGATGGTTTCCCTTGTCATAGATGGAGGGGAAGAAGAGACGACATCATGGGTGGGGATGCGGAGCAGACACTCCAAAGCATCTAAACAAACTTTGTACGCCTAAAACACAGGGTGCCCATGGTGCAAGTAGAGGACTTGCTTGAGGCCATGCAGCACTAGGTTGTTGGTGTACCACATGCATGGGTTCAATTATTTCGATGGCTAGCTAGAGCCATGGTGTGCTACCATGATCAGAACCCCCCTCCTCCTCCTCAGGCTTAGAGACTTGAGATTATTTCTTTTTGTACCACCGTGTATTATATTTTGGTGGCCCGGAAGCCCTAATTTTGTATTATGACACTTATGTATTATGACGTCACATTTTGGATGTTTAATAAAAAACTTTTATGATGATCGATTTTATTTATTTACATGTGTGTAAAAATGTATGTTTGTGATATGCTTATGGTATATGAAACAAATGCCAATCTAACACATAGTTAGCATATGAGTCAACAACTTGATTAAAAATTCTTGCAACATGTATGTATGTTATATTCTCTAATTGTCGTTCTAGCAATCTCGCACATAAGAATCTTCGTAATAATGTCAGATCCCTAATATGATACAAGCCATTAAGCTGTGAAACCACTAACAGTGAATCAGGATGTACCTCAAGAGAGAGAACACCATGTGAAATGACATCCTGCAATAACTCGATAACGACACTATATTCAGCAACATTATTCAAATAAGGTCGTAAACATACGCCTCCTGAAGACAATACTTGACCCGTAGGAGTATAAATCACCCAAGCAGACAAAGCTGAGTTTCAAGTGTGATGGCTAGCACCATCGGTGAATCCTATGTAAGTGGAACACTCCATCGACATCTGCCATAAGAAAGGAAATCTAATCAACAAACTCGATCACCATAAGAAAACCTAACTATGCAATTCAATACCTGTACAATAATATACAACAATCAACCTTGGTTGAAGATCATGCATAGTATTTTTTAAGATAGAGCCCATTTCTAGGCTCCACCAAGGTTGTCCCTTCATACTCTATCGGCTCATAGGCGCCCTTCTCTAACACACATTTGACTACGTAAGGACCATGCCACATGGGATTAAACTTCCTCACTCCCAAGGGTTCTTTAGCTTGATCCCACAATAGGACCAAATCACCTTCACTAAACTTCCTTAGATAGACAGACTTATCATATTGGACATTAACGTGACGCTTATTTACTTCAAGAGCCACTAAAGCATCTTGGCGCTGCTCATCAAGCTACTCTAAGTGGACCAAACGTTCCTCCAATGTGGAAGTGTCTGGTAAAATCTCTATAGCTAGGTTCAATGAAGGGATTTCGCATTCAACCAGAAAGACAGACTCCACCCCATGTACGAGCTGATATGGAGAGAAACCGATGGCATTCTTAACCGCAGTTTTATAGGCCCACAAAGCAAAATATAACATGATATGCCAATTCGTCTTGCTTTGTGCGATGGTTTGTTGGAGAATAGACTTAAGTGATTTATTCGCTGCTTCAACCTATCCATTCACTTGAGGGTAATAAGAAGAGGAGTGCTCCTACTTATACCCTAACTTTGAAGCCAACACTTCCATCATTTTATTCTGAAAGTGCCTACCATGGTCAATGACAAGCTCTTTCAGAATGCCAAACCGAGTAATAATTTGGTTGAAAAAGAAATGTGTGGCTTTCTCACTGTCGGATTTAATCATGGGCATAGCCTCTGCCCATTTCGTGAAATAATCGACAACCACTATAATGTGATTATGCCCCCCAGTCGAAGCTGGGTTGCAATCCATGAAGTCAAGCCCCCACTTGGTGAAGGGACCGATGGTGATAATAGGATGTAATGGGGTAGGATGTGAGCACATATTGCGTGCAAACACCTAGCAAGGGTGACACTTCTTGACTGAATTGACATAATATTTGAAGACCGACGGCCAAAAATATCCCACTCTCACGATTTTTTGGGCTGTAGAAAGCCCAGATAAATGACCACCACACTCCCCTCTGTGGCAATCATTCAGCACAACCTCCGCTTCATCATGGGTTAAACAACGTTGCAAAATGGAATCCACCCCATGGAGGTACAAAGTGTTATCCTCTATAAGGTAGTTCTTAGCTACATGATGTAATCGTTGTCGCTCATCCCTTGAAAGGTGAGTAGGGACCTTCAACGTTTGCAAATATACAATGATATCCCTGTACCATGGGTCCAAAGTTGAGATAAGGAAAATATGCTCATAGACAAACGTATCCTCATAGACCTCCTCCTCCACACTTGGAAAATTAGTAATGATCTCCACAAAGATAAACGATTTCTTTGATTTCACCGAAACGAATTCGAGATTGAACTCTTGCAAAATAATAATCCATTTATTGTATTTTCCCCCAATCATCCTTCTAGTGAGGACGAACTGAAACGGATTGAAATGAGCTACCACCAAGGTCTGGCAAAGGAGAATGCAATGTCTCAATCTCTGAACCGCATGAATGGTGGCCAATGCAAGTTTCTCCACATGGGAATAACGGATTTCCACATCAACAAGGTTTCAGCTCAAATAATATAAGACATGCTCATGGAGCTCCTCATCCTCCTGAACCAAAACCATACCAACCGTCTCCATGGACGCAGCCACATATATAAAAAAATCATGGCTATAGTCAGGTGGACTAAGCACAGGGGCCGATGCTATGGCTCACTTAAGAGCATCAAAGGACTCCTAGGCTTGCTCATCCCAGCAAAAGGTAGTGTCCTTCTTTAAAAGATGCATAAAGCCTTTAGTCAAATTGGAAAAATTAACCACAAATATCTGTAAGAAATTTTCCGTTCCTTGCAAACACTGAAGATGTCTAATATTACATGGGGTAGACAATTGAAGTATTTCCTCAACCTTTAATCGATCAACTCTTATACCCTCCTTGGATACATTGAACCCTAGCAAGCGACCAACAATTACACAAAGGATGCACTTATGAGGATTTAACCTAACCTGGTAATGGCATAATATTTTGAATACTAATCTCAAATGGTATGGATGAGGCACTCTCATACAAGAATGAGTAGGAAGGTCATCCAAATACACTTCAATAATTGTTTTGAGATCATGAAAAATTAGGGTCATAACCCGCTGAAATGTAGCTCCGGTGTTTTTAAGACCGAAAGGCATCTTTCGATATGCAAAAGTACCCCAAGGAAAAATAAATGCAGTTTTATGTTGATCCTTGAGTTTAATCTGAATCTGATTATATCCGAAAAAACTGTCCATAAAGGAGAATACCCCGCTTCCCGCACACTCATCCAAAATCTGATCAATAAATGGTGTGGGAAAATTATCCTTAGGACAAGCACGATTTAAATCACGGAAATCAGTACATATATGGATCGCTCCCTGCTTCTTATCAACCGGAACAGGATTTGAAACCCACTCCGTCAAGGGAATGGGATAAATAAAACTATATTTTAATAGCTTCTCTATTTCAGCCTTAATAGTGGGTGCTTTTCTAAGATTCATGGCATGCAAACGTTGTCGAACCGGCTTCGCATTCAGATAGGTTTTAATCTCATGTTCCAAAATATGAGGGTCAATACCTAGTATTTATTCGTATGACCAAGAAAATATGTCATGAAACTCTTTAAATAGCTCAGTATACTCCTTGATCTCATCAGGGGAACAATCCACCCCAATTTAGACGTTCTCAACTTTTCTAGGATCGCGAGAAATATTGATAGGAATAGTAGGTGATAAATTCACCATGTTCCCATCGGCCATCTGACCAAGAGAGCTCAATGGAACCATGGGACTACCAATCTTCTCACTAAGAATATCCCTAAAGTCCTCAAGCTCGATACGGTCAAGCTCAGGAAGAAAATATGATCGATGATGTAGCTCTTCCCAAGGTGGCTCAACCCCAGACATGGCCTCAATAATGGGTTCATTTAATGGAAAAACATCATTGAGGCAATCATGTGCATGAGAGGACTCAACTCCCCATGCAGGAAGCACATACGAGTCCTCCTCCTCCGTCCGTGAAGAGGAAGGAATAGGCTCTGCAACACAATCAAGATTTGCTTGATATGCTATCATCGTTGCAGGAAATGACACATTTGTTTCGATAGGTCCATTCGATTAACTTGGTTAAGGAAGAATCCAAGGATATTCCATATGGGTAGTGTGAAAAGACACCAACTTCAACGAGGACGAAGCCCCACCAAAACTAGATTCAATCATAAGAATGGGCGTAGGACAGCTAAAGGTTTCCATAAGAGACGGATACATACCCACACCCACACTCCCAGTTTTTGGCTGAGAATGATCGATAATCAGGATAGAAGCTCCCGATGATGCACTAACACTCAGATTATGGAACGATGTCTAATCAATCATAATGATCTTCCCATTAAATGGAAAGCATGCTACTTGAAAGAGAGAAGAGGATATGGCTTACATACTATACATCCAATTTTGTCCCAGCAAAAGATTTTAGTCAAGGGGTGCATCAACCACCTCGACCTCGATCGCAACGGTCTTCCCTCCCAATTGGACCTTAAGAGAAGGAATAATCTAGTGCGGCCAAAATGATATACCATCAAAGGCAGTCAACATAGTAGTGGATTGAGACAACTTGGGAGAACCCAAACCTTTCCAACATGACAAAGACATCATGGAAGGAGCAGCGCCTTCATCAATCACAGTGCGTTTGCTGGTCATATTAAGACACTCTACATGAATCAAAAGAGACACATAGTAAGGCAAGTGAGGCTGCAGTCCCATGGTTTCAAATTTGATAATGAAAGAAGAGTTATCATCATTAACCCTAAGAGCAGAAATCAAGGATTTCCTTTGTGGAGGACAACTCTGAAGTACTTCAAGCGCAGACATTGCACAAGGAGTTTGGCCCAAATCCTCGACAACGGAATAGTTATGGGTGGCTCGGGCATTAGGATTGTGCCCCAAACACTTTAGGACTCCCTTAGGAATGCAAGGTGAAACTTCAGTTTTATCCATAGGGTTTTCGATACGCAAAGGGCTCTTGGGTGGAGCAGGTTCTTTTCCAAGGTCCGGTTGTGACGAACCATAATCCTTCGTACAAGTCATAACCTTAGTAGCATGCACCATGTTGATGCAACCATGACCAGTATTGGCCTGCGGTGGATTTTGTTCTCCACCCAATGCAAAATGAGGATCAATGGTCCTCGAGTTCATATTTTGATTATGGGGTAAAGGATTAGTTAACACAGCTGGGCCCTATGCTATGAATCTTGACACATCTTCCATATGAGGGCACAAGTGAGTGAGGTGGTCCTCCTTACTCAACTTGCAAGGAAAATTTACCTTACATTTAGACTTCTTGTCCCCCTAGCATTACGAGCATTTTTTTCATTATAATTAGCATTTTCGTTCTTGTTCCCACCCTTACGATTATTTTTACCATTTTTTGAATTCCTTCAAGGCTGCTGGTTTCCCTTCTGGTCTGACGATTGCACAGAAAGTACACTTGCCATTTGGGTGGGTTGAGACAAATCCATGGCTTGTCCCGATGCGAATTGATTAATAGACAATTGGCTCACTTGTTTCACAACCGAATCCACAGGTTTGGAACTTGTACAACCCACAATGCCATCGGCATGTGGTCCAGGATTGATCTTGGGATTGAAACTAGATCGCGGATCGTTAGGTATAATCTCATACAAAAGTCTGGATTGAGAGTAGATCAAATCCAACTCTTTCGCCCTAAATATTGCTTGTTCCTTGTTTTGGACTCCCGATGTAGAAACATCCTTCGTGATATAACATAACAACAACTTGAGTAACCACTCCAGGAGAAGTTTCGGTGGTATAAAGGCTTTAATCAACCGCTTCCATCTACGCCACTCTTGAATATGATCCGAGATATGTGTGGATTTGTCTTGTCGAAATGTCGACAAGAGTTCTGTACCAACATCGTAATGCATGGGTAAATGAAAGTGATTGAGGAAAGTCATGGCCAGGTCATCGAACAAAATGAATGCCCCCCTTGTTAACTCTATATACCATTTCACTGCAGGCCCGGTGAGGGTGCATTGAAATAGCCTCAAACGGATTGAATCGTCATGTAAGGAATTAGAAGAGCACCAAAGGTGAAAAGTAGTGACATGCTCACTAGGATCTTCTCTAGATTTTCCCTCAAACTTGGGAATTCCCGAAGGAAGTTTGCTAGGGACGGCTGACCAAGCCGGGTCATGAGATACCAGACCGTTCATAAGTCTCGATAAGTTAGGTAAGTTCAACGTTGCAAGGAAAGGGAGCCTAGGTTGAGCCGATCTATGCCACGCTCCCTTATAGTTCTAGTTCATGTAAGGCTAATTGCTATAAATACCATGGCCTTGGCCATAATATCCTCCTCCCATTTGACCCGTATAGGGCTGCATGGAAGCATTATGTTGTTGTATACCTTGACTATGCAGTGCTACAAAGAAATAATTGGAAGAGTAAGTAGGTTGTTGATACCTGTACCCATAGGGTTGATAGTTCTGTCCATGCTGCAGTCCATAAGACTGTCCATGAGAAGCTCCATAAGGTGTCCCATGGGATGTCCCACGAGAAGCTCCATAGTTAGGGATATGGGGAACTCCTTGCGATGGACCATTAGCCGATCCAGAAATAGGAATATGACCTCCTGAGACAATGGGAGGTACTTGACTCTAAGATACTATCATGCGAGCAGTCGCAGTACGAACGTGGCTAGTAGTGATATTCCATCCCAAAGGACCACGTGAATGAGGGGGAGGAAGTGTTGTCAAAAATGAATTCGAAGGAGTAGGGTTCGAGGATGAAGGGACATGTGAAGGGATCTAAGTGGTTTTCCCTATGGTCACTCATCTCTGTTCTGGTATCCACATATGAGTACTAACACTAGGTCTAGGATGGACATGTGAGGTAGCTTCCACCACTGGGATGGAAGGTGCAATGTGACTAGTTCTCCCAAATCTCTTTGCAAGGAAAGGAATAGGAGTGCCCCCAGGCGTAGTTATAGGTTCAACTTCTGACTCAGCATGATGTGTTGGATTAGGTGCAGGGATATCAGGCATGCCATAACGAACATGACTAGTGCTTGTGGGTTCATGATGAGTCTTGTCGCCTAGAAACCAATACCGATGACCTGTGAATGAGGGATCATAACCAGAATGTGAAGGTATTTCCGGTGAAGGATCATATACGGGAGTAGAATCTACATCCCAACCTTGTGAGGTGGAGAAGAAATCTCAAGAATCTCATCCTCGTGATCTCTCATCATGTGTGAATCAAAGTGAGAAGTAGTCCACTCGGACTGTCTATTTCTCTCTCCCAAAGGAGGAGGAGACGTGGAAGGTGGAAGTCCTTATAAACAATGATAACGATGAAGTGTCGCGCTCGAATCCACAATGACTTAAAAATGAAAAAGACTCGATATAATTATGCAAACCCTAGGCAAACTAGCGTGCACATAGCATCCGCCTATAAAATGTAAAGCCAAATCACAAGCAAACAAGGGTAGGATATGTGAGCTCCCGAATGAAGCAGGTATGTATCTCCTAGGAGAGACTTGAGACTCACATACACAACAAGCGGAGGTTCATAACCAATTATAGTGGCCCTTAGCTTCAACACATATAGCGACTGTGCTGTCCGACCCCTACCTGGCCAGGACACATATAGAATAACCTCTGCGAAGTACCCCCCTCAATAACCTAGGTAAGGCAACTAAGGTCACCTCAATATAATCAATGCTCAGGCAGACAGTTGCAGGTAGGATTAACCGTATGGTTAGGGTAGCAAATCCTGAAACTCTCGATAGAGCCCCCAGATATGAATACAATCCTGGAAATATCTCCAGTGCTACTCAGTTATGACCATGGGTCATCCCAATCAATAACCGCTCACACTGCCCCATGCTTAACTCCCTTATAGGAGGAGGATCCTGAGAAACACTAATTATATAAAGGAATTTCACACTCTCACCTGGACAGACACATAAATGTTTCGTATAGTGGTCTTGGAGAATTTACTCACAATGAACTATTCCAAGACCCTAAAACCTAATCTTGTTGGTGCACCCTATAAAAGAAAAGAGTGTAATTCATTTTATTATGCGTTGATTTTAATTGGCTTATTACTAAACAGGGAAAATGGTTGTGCAACTAATGATGTTATGATGCAACAAGAAGTAAAATGCACACCTAACAATCAATGCAAATGCACTATGTTAAATGAAAAATGGGGTATGCTACTACGTGAAGTGCAAAATTTTCCTTCAAATGAATATGCAAGCATTCCTATATGAAAATCTGACTAATACTCTCCAAGCAAACCTAATGCAAGTACCATGCAAAATGAAAAATGCAACAATGCATAATGATACAAAAAGCAAATGTTTTTGTATTTTTTGAATTAAAATGAGATAAAAAGAAAAAGTATGACTCTACAACCCTCAGATTCTACAAGCACTACCAGAAAACACCCAAGAAAAGCACTAAGGTAAAAGAGACCTAATGCACTAATCGCACAACAAAAAATAGAAAATGAAATCACAAGAACATTTTCAAAAATTTAAACTAAAAGGCGTCTCTAGTCAGAAACAGAGGTGTATACAGACTCCAGAAGCATCCAAGAAGACTCAACAATCATCCAAAATCACCCAGAAACACTTAATCTTCCCCCAAAAGGAAAAAATCAAGTCATACACGATTTGTGCAGAAAACCCACATATATACGCGGATATTCCAGTAAAAACTGCATGTACACGTGACTATGAAGACAAAACTCGCATACAGGAAGAAAAAGAGATAAAAAAGAAGGTAAACAGACAAGCTGAGACAGAATTTACTCCTATCAAACACTACTGGGAAAACATGCCCCCAGACCCGACTCAGAAACAGAGAAATCAGAGAAATTCAAGAACATTTAATGCCGATAAAACCCCCAAAGGAAATTACTAGGAACTCCCCAGCATGGTCTCCAATTCTGTTACGGAGAAAAATTCCTATGGCTTGGGGTACCACAATAGACAGGGTAACTGCAGAAATCAATCCCTTCCCAATATGCAAGAGAAATAAACATCTAACACTAAAGGATCTAGAAACATACCTTATTCCAGATGGTTGATGTAGATCCCGTTGAGCTTTTCCAATCTTGCTTGTGTTAGCAATTTGCTCTCTCAACAATAAGCAAACAAGACAAGCATGCTATATAATTGTGTTAGACCTATTCTAGCATATATAATCAATAACATATAAGCATTTAAAAGCATCCATGGATTCAATATTCATTTAAATACACATTATTGGACAGGAAAAGATATTTCTATTAATATAAATAAGAGATTATAAGAATGACAACCTCTGTCGGCACATCTGCGAACCGAAGAAACTGAGTCCTCCACCTAGGCCTCCACCACTTCAATCCTCCATCTCTCGATAGCAAGATCACAAGAAAATACAAGCTTGGGAAGAACACAAAGTGCTCCAAGGGACAAAGGGATGCAGACTCAAGTATAAGCTCTGGTAACAATGGACTATAATTTTCTTGCTCTTCAATTCCTCTCCTTTCAATGTATCCAAAGGGTTCCTTATATAGTGCTTCAATGGGGTAATGGAAGGTTGAATTTGAGTGATCTCAAGGAATATGGAAGGCCAAGAGACAAGTGACTCAGCTCCACATCAAGGAAAACTCCAAAACTATTTTTCCTTTTGCACACATCCCGATGTACGTGGGTTTAAGGGTCATATCCGCGTATATACATGAGAATAGGTTTAAAAGCCGTGTATGGAAAATAGTGCATGTTTTTAGGGATGATCTTGGAAACATCAAAGGTACAAAAATGGTCCATGGGGTCCAAGGAGTCTACATAGGGACATGGAAAGCCATAAATGTGTGATTCACCATGTGTGGTAAAATTAGCTATAACAGTTAAGTAATATGATTTAACTTAGATCAAACCTTAAGATAGATTTTTTGACTTCTTAGAAAAATATGCACCTAGTAAGCACATTAAAACTATAAAACTAACAAAATAAAATAAATTCAAAAAGAAATGACATGAAATAAAATAAAAAATAAGCTCATGATTCTAATACCCCAAAACCAAACTCAAAATTAAAATAAATATGAAAACAATACTTTGGAAATAACATGTAATCTAGAAACAAAACCTAACTATAACATCTAGCTCCTGCAGCAGGATGAAGTTCTCCTTGTGAGGCTTCAAGAACCTATAGATCAGTGCCTTATTCCACTAAAATGAACCTATCTACTACTCTGCAAAACATCCATTGGGCTATGGAGTCTTTATTCTATCACTGTCACATCGGTATATACAATGAAATGACAAGTTTATTACCCTCAATAGCTGTAAAAGTGTTTGAGGAACTGTCCATTTACTGGATTGGGTAATTCCTCACCTTCCAAAGTCTGCAATATGAAGGTATTGTTCTCCAGAATCTTCAGAACTATGAAAGTACCAAACCACAAACTATAAAATTTACCATGCTTACCTTTCTATTCCTTTCTAGCATCCCACCTCAGTACCATATCTCCATAATAAAAAGTATTCTCTTTTATCCTCTTATAAAACATTTCCTTAATATTCCTTCTATGTATTTGAGTTGTTTTTTGCACAGCTTCACGTTCCTATTGTAATTAAATCAGTGCATAAAATCTCCTTTGAATATCACTTGGTTCTTCTAGACTATCTTGGAAGAATTTCATCACTAGAATACCCAGCTAAACCATCTATGTTGTCCTGAAGATGCAAGGTTTATTTCACCTATGAAGTCTAAACCCCATTGTTGAAAAGGAGCATTGACTGCAATAGGTTTCAATGGTAAAGACATAACCTTTTGTTTACTAGCAAGCTTTTGACAAGGAACACAAGCTCTAACCTGCTGATATACGTCAGAGAACAGTGAAGGCCAGTAATATCCATACCTTAGAATTTTATAAGCAGTATCCTTCCAATATTTGTGTCCCCCACAAGCTCCTTCACGTGATTTTCAAATTACTTCCTTAATCTCTGACTTGTCTAAAAATTTGAGGAAAATAAATCCTGGATCCTTCCAACACAACTGTTGATATAATAAACAATATTTAGTAGATTTTAACTTCAATGGCCTGACTACATTTTTGTCTAAATTTTCAAGGCATTGCAAATACAATAAGAAATGAACAATGTGTGCATACCATGTAGATTCTACATACTGCTTGATAATCTTTTCCTTCTCTTGCTCAACTTGCAATTCTTCCCGTATAGGTTGTTCTGTCATCAGATGAAGGCCTAAAGCTTCACAGTTTGAATCAGCCAATAACTTTGCTAGACCTTGTCCTTTCACCAACTTAGTAGGGCTGATTTCTACATCATACTTTATTATATTAGCAATCCATTTTTCTCATTTCCATTCACTATCAGGCTGACTCAAAATATCTTTAATGGCAACATTGGGAACATAAGCAAGGAATTTTGAATGTAAGACATAAATTATGAAAAACTTTAATTATTTTACCAGTGAATAAGCTTGTTTCTCCAAGGTATTGTACTTCAACTCTGAATCCCTAAGAGTCTTGCTGAAAAATGCAATTGGGTACTCCAATCCTTCATCATTTTTCTGTAACAAAACAACTACTATTGTGTCCTGTGATGCAAAAGAAAAAGTTAGAAAATATTTGGAAAAATCAGGGCTTACTAACACTGGTGCTTCTATAAGAGATTTCTTTATATTCTTAAATGAATTCCTAGCCTCTACTATCCATTTTAAGTCCTGATGTTTCTTCAAGCTAGTTGTTATTTGTTTAATAGTTTCAGCAAAATTTGGTGAAACTAGCGCATAAAATTAATTTTCCCAATAAAATATTGCACATCCTTCTTACTCCTAGGAATATTGATTTTCAGAATGGCCTTGACTCTTTCTGGATCAATTCTGATCCCATCAGCTGAAACCAAATGTCCTAATAGATTACCCTCCTGCACAACAAAATGAGACTTTTTTGGATTTAGTGACAGTCCATACTTTCTGCATTTTAATAAAGTTTGTTTGAGGTGCTTTAGATGTTCTTCATTAGACTGTAAGAATATTGTAATATCATCCAAGTAGATTACAACAAACTTCTCCTTCTCCCCAACAAAGGCTATATCCATAGCCCTTTGAAAGGTGGCTCCAGCATTCATCAATCCGAATGGTATTTTTTCATACATGAAGGTACCCCAAGGGGTAGTGAAGGCTATATTTTCTCGGTCATCTGGATGCATTGCAATCTGGTTATATTCGGAAAATCCATCCACCATTGAAATTCTTTGAGCACCCACTACCTTTTGCAAGATTTTCTCAACTTATCATAGTGGGTAATTATATTTCAGTGAGGAACTATTCAGATTATGGAAGTCTACACACAACCTTGCCTCTCCATTCTTTTTCTTGACAAGAACTAATTTTGCTACCCATGATGAGTATCTAAGAGGAACAATAATTTTTGCATCCAATAATTTTTTAACCTGTTTTTCTATGACAAAAAATAATGTAGGATTGATTCTTCTTAGTTTTTGTCTGAATGGTTTTACATTATGTATCAGAGGTTCTTTATGATGAATAATACTAGTGTCATAAGTTTTTAAATCTTCGTATAACCAAGCAAAAATATCAACATATTCTTTCAACAGTTTAATGTACCTTTCTCTTTGCTCCACTAAAAGTGTTTTGGAAATCTTCACTATCCTGGGATTCTCCTTTGTACCAATATTACAATCCATTACATTCTCTTCTAAGGACTGCATAGATAGTTTCAATGGAGTGTCATCTTTTTAAAAAATCCTCTCAAGGGGAACTAAACCCTTGGGAATAAAATTATCTTTCAGCTCGATAATTTTATGACCAACAATTTCATTTTCAACATACTCCTCTGCATTTTCAGTTCCATCATCTTGTTCTTGATCAATTAAAGAATTAGAGAATTCACCAGTCAATTCTAAAAATATCTTAATCTCCAAGTCATCTTCAAAAACCATCCATTGTTTGATATTATCAGGTACTGAAGGTCTATACCTGACTTCTATAAGATACTTTAAATGAGTAGCTGCTAGAGCAAGTGAATCGGTAGTCTGGTTATGATCTCTGGGAATATAGGAAATGTTAAATGCAATAAAGAAATTATCTATCATTTCCCAAACCTCATTCCTATACACTTTCAACAAATCCTACTTTACTTGATAATTGTCCCTTACCTGCTGGACAACTAATTCGAAGTCGCCATAGACAGAAATTTGTTGAATGCCCATATCTTTTGCAGCCTTTAATCCCAAAAGCAATGCCTCATATTCTATAGTATTGTTTGTAGTGATAAAATCCAACTTATACATCAAACTTACTGATTCACCACCAGGGGAAATCAACAGAATACCTGCTCCTGCTCCCTCCTTGGATGAGGAGCCATCAAAATACATTTTCCACAACTCATCATTTTGTTCTATAGAACGCTTGACTAGTTTTTTCCTTCTCTACCTGTAACATACTAGCTGTATTGTCATCACTAAAGTGTAACATGCAAGAGCCCACATACTTTTCGACAACATATAAAGGATGATTTGTTGGATTCCTATCATCAGTAATAATATAAGAAAACTGCAACACTCTATACAACCTCCTATTTTCACCTCCAAAAACAAGAATTGTTGCATATGACAAATCCATCTGCAAGGTACCCCATACCTAGACATAGAAAGTAAAATTCCAAATTTAGCAGCAATATCTGCCACCACACCATCCATGATGACACTCTTCATGGGTAACGGTGTTAAATTTACCACCATATATTTAATCACTCCCAAACATTTAACAACCCTAGAATCAAAAGCATATAAATCCTGATAGGGTTTTGTGATAATTGACCCTAAAGCCTCCATAATTGCCTTAGATATCAAAATTGTGCGAAGCCCCAGATTCAAGTAAACAATTGTGAATCATCTAATCATGGACAGTCAATGTTATATAGAAAGGTGGAGATGAACTTGAATCCTTTTCAATTTTGTCAGCTAATGCAGAACCAATGAAAATTCTAGGATGTTCTTCTTGTAGGTTTACTATATCTAATGGTATTTGATTAGTTGTTGAACCCATCATTTTCACAATTGAATTCTTATAACCAGGATTTTTTATCAGTTCAGTAAATGGCATTGAAATTTTAAATTTCCACAACTCATTTTTCAAAATTAAAATTCTGATGATTCTTATTTACTTCTTCAACTTCAATTACCTTTTCGGGATGACCCTGATCATGCCATTTTTCCTGTATTTGACTTTCTGATTGCTTAGGAGGAAGAGTTTCTTTCTTTCTAGGGTTTTGTACAACCTGCTTTGGTCCTGACCTTCAACCAATAGTCCTTTTGGGTTCAGACTGGCATATTTATCCTGTTATATCAAAACCTAAATCATTTTCTGTCTGAAAAATATTTGCATCATAACATTCAGAATTTAAATAATCTTCTTCAGTTAAAAAACCTTCTGTCAACAGTTCCCCAAAATGATTTATGTCCTGATTTGTGTCTTCAAACTGCTCATCCTCCTCTACTTCTCCTTCATCAATGACATTGTTTTGAAGTAGCGGTGGAATCTTATGATCTTCAGCTTCTCTTCTCTCCCTTTGTATATCATTATTCCTTTTTTCTCTAGGAATAAACCTAGGTGCAAACCGATGTCTAAACTGATTAAGATTATTAGGGTTGCTTTCCCCTTCTTGAGTAGGCCTGTTTGTATTCTTCTCCAATTCCAATTTGGTTATTTTTTCTTTGTTGATCTGAATTTACTTTCAGTCTATTAGAAGTTAGAATATTTGAGTCTACCTCTAATGCTGCTTCTTGCATGTTCAATAGACTGACTGGTGTTCTTTCTCTCAGTTGTAAAGAAAACTCATGATCAAAAGCATTTGCATAGGTAAGTTTTGATGAAGTTTCAGAAGGTTTGATTTCTGCCAGAATTCTACCATACATCTTGTTAAATCTTTTAGAAAAGTCTACTATGGTGTCATCCTTTTTCCTTCATAGGGCTCCAAATTCTGTAATATAGTATGTATGATCCTTGGTATCACCCCACTACCTCATGAAAACATACTGAAGTTCCTCTATCAAGGTAATTGAATTTGCTGGTAACTCTCTGAACCACTTACTAACCTCACCATCCAGGGTTTGAAGAAACATTCTCATCCATAAATCTTTTTCTTCAATGTTTTGGTTATCTACATAACTGAGAAATGCATCCCAGTGTTCCTCAACTATTGTCTCACCTTGTCCATTGAACCTAGCCAAGTACTTTTGATAATCTCCTCCAGGGAGAGCATTTAAAGGCTAAGGAAGGACTAGCGGAGCATACCTAGTTTCCACCATCCAATCCATCATATCTAATGGAGGTTGTTGAGCTACCATTGTGAAACTACTAGGGTTTGCTATAGGAAAATATTTGTTTACTTGACTGGTACTAGGCTGAAAAAGGATTTTGCTGGTTTTGAACTAGAACAATGGGATTTTTCCAAGAGATTGATTTTTTTCCTTTTTAAAGGATTGAGGATCAGTAAATATTTGAAAACTGCTAACAGGTATAGAAGGTGTTAACTAGGATGGATCTTGTTTTTATTCTTTGGAAAGTGGAAAGGGTGGCAGTAGCTCAAATTGATAAGGACCACATAAAGCTAGGGATGACTGTGATTTCTTATATTTCCTAGATTCTTTCAATATTTTCTCTGGGTCTAAGATGCCCAAGTGTAATTGTGAAGTAGCCACTATGAAAAATGTCTGGTGAAAAGTAGTCTAAATGATTTGTTGATTTTTTCAACCTCGCAAAACTAGTTGAATAATAAAAACCCATGGAATATATGCTTCAACTTCATCCCCGGAAATGATGCCAAAGATGTTAGTGCCATGAATTGTTCCAGACTACAAGATGAACAAGCCAACACAATCTCTAAAATGAAACAAAGTAAAACTGTCTTTTTGTATTGTTTATGGTCTGAAATTTTCATAAACAAGAGGGTAACATAAAACAAGATAAAACATGTACTAGATCATATAAATATCAGAGACTAAGATGAACCATATATAACAAATAAACCAAAAAGAACAGAGAAAAATGACAGAATTTCACCCACAACCTACAAGCATTTCATGAATAAAACATTATACAAGAAACAAAATTGCACATTGAGTGATTTGACAAATCATAAATGAAACGAGTAATGAAAATAATATGGGCTTATTAGGGATATATATCATAATCAGTTTGGAAACTTACATGAGATTTTGGATCTTAGCTTGAGATAATAGCATTTGATCCTCCCCTTGTAAAAAACTTGAACCCTCCTACCATCTAATTCATTTATTTTATCCTTCTTCCATCCCAAAAACAATTGCTTAATTTCCTAACTAACTTTAGGTCAAGTCTTCGAAACTGTAAAAATAGTTACTTAAATACATAACTAACTTCTAGATACAGCTCTCGAAACTACTACAAAATGATTGCTTTACAAAATATACTATTAATCTTTTACAAAAATTGACTATATGACACCTATCAGAAATGATCTTTTAAAGATCTTTGGCTGCTTCATCCAGAAGTGCTATCCCTTCCAGAGCTTCTGATTTTCTTCTGGTTCTTTTCTGCTCAACTTCTAAGTCTTCAACCCTCGTTGACGGTTCTTGATTCTACTGAGTTAAATCTTGAATTTTCTGATTTAACTCTTCAAATTTTCTTTGTGTTTGCCTCTTCCTTTTTAATGCTTCCTTTGAAACCACAATTAACTCTTGATAATGGGTGTTAATATCTTCAAGATATTCTCTTAAACTCCTATTTCCCATGACCAAACCTTCACTTGTTTCATTCAGAAAATAAATTTGATACGTGTACTATTTAACTGTCTTCTAAAGATTTTCATTCTCTGATTCTATGAACTTTCCCTCTTGTAATGAAGAAACTTCCTCAGATAACCAAGGGATATTTAATGTCCTGAAAATTTCCTCATCATCCTCTTCATGCTGCTCTGTTTCTGCTACAGGAACCTTTTGAGATTTATCTTCCTTAAAACTGAAATTTTTGGATTGTTCTTTAACTGTGTCTTTCACTAGAGAAGGATTCTCAATCACTGAATCTTCTCTCTTATTATCTACCTGCTCAGACAAGTCTTCATCTTCTTTTAAATTTTCTTGAGATAAGGAATTTGAATCTATCACAGTAATCTTCTCGTTAGCCAATTTTGGATTTGAAAGCTTTTTCATATTCAGTCTTAACTTATTCGTTGGTATTGTTTTAGGTCTCCAATTTGACTCACCTATCATAGCATAAGACTTGCCACAAAACTTTAGATTGGAAATTAGTACACCCTCACTTTTTACTTCAACCATTGACTTTCCTTTAGCTTTTGTACTGAGATTATGTATGTTCTCCACTTCAGTTTTGGCTGGGCCAGAAACATATGCCATGTTTTCTTAGATATCATTGACATTCTAATCAATTTGAACTGATTTGTTTTCTTCTTTCTCTTCTAAAACTGTTGTCTAAACTTCTTCCACGTTTTCAGAAATTTCTACATGGTTATCTTCATCAATCTGTCTCTGTTCTCCACTTACAGTTTTTTCGAGATTCTGAGCTAAATATTCCACTTCAGAATTCTCTTTTGTTGACTCACCAATGTATTCCTTCTTCAATCTTTTAACTAGGATGTGAATTTTATTCATTTGTCTCTTTTTTTATTGGTCTTCTTTTTCACTCTGAAACCCTGACCAAAACAAGAAGTAATCCCAAGTTTTTCCTTTTTTCTGAAGCACATTACAAATGATTAGATTTGTCAGTGCATGATGGAAAATTGATTGCTTAGTATGATCTGGATTTCCCTTCACCCTACTTGAAACTTTCTACAGACTCTTTAGGAAGAAGAAAGGGAGATTCATCTTCGATTCTTGGATTAGGTGCTGTAAAAACCTCATATGATACTTAAAGATAGAAGCAAATATGCCTTCACAAGTTATATAACTATGTAAAATCTTAATAGGCTCCTTCCACTCAGGTTTAAAATTCTATACATGCACACCTCCCCAGTCTTGTACAACTTCAGGCATCAAGAAATCCTGTGAATTGAAGGTAAATGGTACTTTTGTAAACCAAAATTCACCCTCATCAGCAATATATGTAGCTTCTACTATCAGCTCTCTAGTTAACTCAATTTTTAAGGTATTGAACAAGATTGTATCTTTCTCTAACCCTTGAGAAAACCCATATGATACTTCAAAATGATAACCATCAATTTTTTCAAAATACTTAAACAAGTCTACTTTCTAAAACAATTTTGCACATTTAGGAAAACAAGTTAGCCCAACCCATGTCAGGAGGCTCGACCCTGTTGGTTTTGCCACTCCTCTTCATTTCTCTGCACTAAACCCTAACTATATCTTTCTTTCACAAAATAGTTAAAACTATCTCGAAAATATCTCACTACAACAACAGATTAGAAGCTGAGAAACATCAGGACCATATCTTGTAATTTCTTACTTTCCCTTATCAAATTTATCCCTCTGTCAATGCAAATCAGGATTCAGTTGACATTTTCTGTGTTTTCTTACATACCTATCACTATGATTATTTGTAATGCTGAAAATACGCTCTCCTGTCCTCATTCACGTCCTCATTTCCATCTTCGACAGCCACGATTACACCCAAGTCATTTAATAATTTGCCATGATCTTCTCAATTTCTCATATGCCCGTCAAATTCTCCACTAACTTTAAACAAACTCCGTGGATGTGCTATCATTAAAGTTTAAAAAATTTCCAATCTTCAAGACTCAGGACAACTGCTATTTACCCACATAATCCTTACCTTATTGTGTACATTTGTCATAATGATTGCAAGGTCCATACATGTATCATCTCGTCTTTACAGATGTAAAAACTCCATCATTTGCGATTTTGAACAACCAACGATCTAATATTATAATTTTTGAGTGCCTCGATTTTCTTGTAGCGCTTTAGTTCACGGTCCCTCCCTTTTGCGCTATAGGGATATGCCTGACCAGTATTTTTGACATATGACTCCAAAACAAAGGGCTAAGTAATATGATTTAACTCAGATCAAACCTTATGATAGATTTTTCGACTTCTTAGAAAAATATACACCTAATAATCCCATTAAAACTATAAAACTAATAAAATAAAATAAATTCAAAAAGAAATGACATGAAATCAAATAAAAAATAATCTCATGGTTCTAATACCCTAAAACCAAACTCAAAACTAAAAGAAATATGAAAACAATACTTTGAAAATAACATGTAATCTAGAAACAAAACCTAACTATAACATCTAGCTCCTGCTGCGGGATGAAGTTCTCCTTGTGAGGCTTCAAGAACCTGTAGATTAGTGCCTTCTGCCACTAAACTGAACCTATCTGCTACTCTACAAAAACATCCATTGGGCTATGGAGTATTTATTCTATCACTGTCACACCTGTATATACAATGAAATGACAAGTTTCTTACCCTCAATAGATGTAAAAGTGTTTAAGGAACCATCCATTTACTAGATTGGGTAATTCCTTGCCTCCAAAAGTCTGCAATATGAAGGTATTGTTCTTCAGAATATTCAGAACTATGAAAGTACCAAACCACAAACTATCAAATTTACCATGCTTACCTTTCTATTCCTTTCTCGCATCCCACCTTAGTACCATATATCCATAAGAAAAAGCATTCTCTTTTATCCTCTTATCAAACCTTTTCTTAATCTTCCTTCTATGTATTTGAGCTTTTTCCTCCACAACTTCACGTTCCTGTTGTAATTCAATCAGTGCATAAAATATCCTTTGAATATCACTTGGTTCTTCTAGACTATCTTGGAATAATTTCATCACTGGAATACCCAACTGAAATGGAAAAACCACATCAGTGCCATATACCAATTGAAATGGAGAAGTTCCAATTGCTTTCTTAGTTGTTATCCTGTCTTCCCAAAGTGCATATTTTAACATGGAATCCCACGAACTTTTATTTTGACTCAAAAAATTCTTGATGCTTTGAACAAGATTCTTATTTGTGGATTCTGCCAACCCATTCCCTTGAGGATAGTAAGGTGTTGAATGCTTTAGGATAATCCCATTTTGTTCACAAAATGCAACCATAGCTTTAGATGTAAAGGCTTTGGCATTATCAGTTAGCAACTTCTATGGACAGCCAAACCTGCTAAGAATATTTTCCTGAATAAAACTGATTATCACCTTATCAATTGCGTTTCTGGTTGGAATGGATTCCACCCATTTAGTGAAAAAATCAGTGTCCGTCAATATCCATCTATGTTGTCTTGAATATGTAGGGTTTATTTCACCTATGAATTCTAAACCCCATTGCTGAAAAGGAGCATTGAGTGCAATGGGTTTCAATGGTAAAGATAGAAGCTTCTGCTTACCAGCAAACTTCTTACAAGGAACCCAAGCTCTAACTTACTGATATACATCAGAGAATAGTGAAGGCCAGTAATATCCAGACCTCATAATTTTATAAGCAGTAGCCTTCCAGTATTTGTGTCCCCCACAAGATCCTTCATGTGATTCTGAAATTACTTCCTTAATCTCTGACTTGTCTAAACATCTGAGCAAAATACCTCCTAGATCCTTCCAACACAACTGTTGATCCACTAAACAATATTTAGTAGCTTTTAAATTCAATGACCCAACTTCCTTTTTGTCTAAATGAGTCAAGGCATTGCAAATACAATAAGAAATGAACAATGTCTGCATACCATGTAGATTCTGCATACTGCTCCATAATATTTTCCTTCTCTTGCTCAACGTGCAATTATTCCTGTATAGGTTTCTCCATCATCAGATGAAGGCCTAAAGATTCACAGTTTGAATCAGCCAATAATTTTTTTATGCCTTGTCCTTTCACCAGCTTAGTAGGCTTGATTTCTACATCATACTCCCTTATCTTAGCAATCAATTTTCCTTGTTTCCCTTCGCTATCAAGATGAGTCAAAATATCTTTAATGGCAGCATTGGGAACATAAGCAATGACTTTTGAATGTAAGACATAAATTCTGAAAAACTTTAATTCTTTTACCAGTGAATAAGCTTGTTTCTCCAAGGTACTATACTTCAAATCTGAATCCTTAAGAGTCTTGGTGAAAAATGCAATTGGCTGCTCCAATCCTTCATCATTTTTCTGTAACAAAACAACTGCTATTGTGTCCTGTGATGCAAAAGAAAAAGTCATAAAATATTTGGAAAAATCAGGGCTTACTAACACTGGTGCTTATGTAAGAGCTTTGTTTATCTTCTCAAATGAATTCCTAGCCTCTGCTATCCATTTTAATTCCTAATATTTATTCAACATAGTTGTTATCTGTTTAATAGTTTCAGCAAAATTTGGTATAAACCAGCAGAGAAAATTAATTTTCCCAATAAAAGATTGCACATCCTTCTTACTCCTAGGCAAACTGATTTTCAGAATGGCCTTGACTCTTTCTGGATCAATTCTGATCCCATCAGCTGAAACCAAATGTCCTAATAGCTTACCCTCCAGCACAACAAAATGAGACTTTTTTGGATTTAGCGACAGTCCATACTTTCTGCATTTTAATAAATCTTGTTTGAGGTGCTTTATATTTTCTTCATCAGACTGTGAGAATACTGTAATACCATCCAAGTATATTACAACAAAATTCTCCTTCTCCCCAACAAAGGCTATATCCATAGCCCTTTGAAAGGTGGCTCCACCATTCATCAATCCGAATGGCATTTTGTCATACATGAAGGTACCCCAAGGGGTAGTGAAGGCCTTATTTTCTCAGTCATGTGGATGCATTGCAATCTCGTTATACCCAAAAAATCCTTCCACTTTTGAAATCCTTTGAGCACCCACTACCTTCTGCAAGATTTGCTCAATTTTTGGTAGTGGGTAATTATCTTTCAATGAGGACCTATTCAGATTACGAAAGTCTACACACAACCTTATCTCTGCATTCTTTTTCCTGACAGGAACTAAGTTTTCTACCCATGATGAGTATCTAAGAGGAACAATAATTTTTGCATCCAATAAATTTTTAACCTCTTTTTCTATGACAAAAAATAATACATGATTGATTCTTCTTAGTTTATGTCTAAATGGTTTTACATTAGGTTTCAGAGGCACTTTATGCTGAATAATACTAGTGTCATAAGTTTTTAAATCTTCATATGACCAAGCAAAATCATCAACATATTCTTTCAACAATTTAATGTACCTTTATATTTGCTCCATTGAAAGTGCTTTGGAAATCTTCACTATCCTAGGATGCTCCTTTGTACTAATATTACAATCCATTACATTCTCTTCTGCATAGTTGGTTTTAAAGGAGTGTCATCTTTTGAAAAAATACTCTCAAGGTGAACTAAACCCTTGGGAATAAAATTACCTTTCAGCTTGATAATTTTATGACCAACAATTTAATTTTCAACATACTCCTCTGCATTTTCAGTTCCATCATCTTGCTCTTGATCAATTAAAGAATTAGAGAATTCACTAGTCAATTCTAAAAATATCTTAATCTCCAAGTCATCTTCAAAAACCCTCCATTGTTTGATATTATTAGGAACTAAAGGTCTATACTTTACTTCTATAGGATACTTTAAATGAGTTGTTTTTGGAATCTTGAAATGAGTAGCTGCTAGAGCAAGTGAATCAGCAGTCTGGTTATGATCTTTGGGAATATAGAAAATGTTAAATGCAATAAAGAAATTGTTTATCATGTCCCAAACCTCGTTCCTATACACTTTCAACAAATCCTGCTTTACTTGATAATTTTCCCTTACCTGCTGGACAACTAATTCGGAGTCACCATAGGCAGAAATTTGTTGAATGCCCATATCTTTTGCAGCCTTTAATCCCAACAACAATGCCTCATATTCTGTTGTATTCTTTGTAGTGATAAACTCCAACTTATACATCAAACTTACTGATTCACCACTAGGGGAAATCAACAGAATACCTGATCCTACTCCCTCCTTGGATGAGGAGCCATCAAAATAATTTTTCCACAACTCATCTTTTTGTTCTATAGAACACTTGACCGGTTTTTCCTTCTCCACCTGTAACATACCAGCTGTATTATCATCACTGAAGTGTAACATGCAAGATCCAAAATCCTTTTCTACAACATATAAAGGATGATTTGTTGGATTCCTATCATCAGTAACATTATAAGCAAACTACAACTCTATATACAACCTCCTATTTTCACCTCCAAATGTAGGAGTTGATGCATATGAAAAATCCATCTGCAAGGTACCCCCTACCTTCTTAGCCCAAGACCTATAAAGTAACATTCCAAATTTAGGAGCAATATCTGCCACCACAACATCCATGATGACACTCTTCATGGGTAACTGTGTTAAATTTACCACCATATCTTTAATCACTCCTAAACATTTAATAGCCCTAGAATCAAAAGCATATAAATCCTAATATGGTTTTGTGATACTTAACCCTAAAGCATCCATAATTACCTTAGACATTGAATTGTGCGAAGCCCCAGAATCAAGTAAACAATTGTGAATCATCTAATCATGGACAGTCAATGTTATATAGAAAGGTGGAGATGAACTTGAATCATTTTTAGTTTTGTTAGCTAATGCAGAACCAATGAAAATTCTAGGATGTTCTTCTTATAGGTTTACTGTATCTGATGGTATTTGATTAGTTGTTGAACCCATCATTTTCAAAACTGAATTCTTATAACCAGGATTTTTTATTAGCTCAGTAAATGGCATTGAAATTTTAATTTTGCACAACTCATTTTCGAAATTAAAATTCCGTTGATTTTAATTTACTTCTTCAACTTCAATTACCTTTTCTGGACGACCCTGATCATGCCCTTTTTCCTATGTTTGATTGTCTGATTGCTTAGGAGGAAGGGTTTCTTTCTTTCGAGGGTTTTGTACAACCTGCTTTGGTCCTGACCTTAAACCAATAGTCTTTTTGGGTTCAGACTAGCATATTTATGTTGTTATATCAAAACCTAAATCATTTTCTGTCTGAAAAATATTTGCATCATAACATTCAGAATTTAAATAATCTTCTTTGGTTAAAAAACCTTCTGTCAACAGTTCCCCAAAATGATTTATGTCCTTATTTGTGTCTTGAAACTGCTCATCCTCCTCTGCTTCTCCTTCATCAATGACATTATTTTGAAGTGGTGGTGGAACCTTCTGATCCACAGCTTCTCTTCTCTCCCTTTGTATATCATTATTCCTTCTTTCTTTGGGAATAAACCTAGGTGCAAACTGACATCTAAACTGATTAGGATTATTAGGGTTTCTTTCCCCTTCTTGAGCAGGCATGTTTGTATTCTTCTCCAATTCCAATTTGGTTAATTTTGCTATCAAAATTTTTACTAATTTTCCATTTCATCAATTTTACTATCAGTCGATTGTGATGTTGAAACTACTGGAGCAGCCTCCTTGTTACCTTTTCTGTCATAAGTTTGTTGATCTAAATTTACTTTCAGTCTATTAGAAGCTAGAATATTTGATTCTACCTCTAATGTTTCTTCTTGGATGTTCAATAGACTGATTGGTATTCTTTCTCTCAGGTGTAAAGAAAATTCATGATCAAAAGCATCTGCATAGGTAATCTTTGTTCAAGTTTCAGAAGGTTTGATTTCTGCCGAAATTCTACCATACATCTTGTTAAATATTTTAGAAAAGTCTACTATGGTCTCATCCTTTTTCCTCCTTAGGGCTCCAAATTCTGTAATATAGTATGTATTATCCTTGGTATCACCCCACTACCTCATGAAAACATCTTGAAGTTCCTCTATCAAGGTAATTTAATTTGCTGGTAGCTCTCTGAACCACTTCCTAACCTCCCCATCCAGGCTTTGAACAAACATTCTCATCCATACATCATTTGCTTCAATGTTTTGGTTATCTGCATAACTGAGAAATGCATCCCGATGTTTTTCAGTTGTTGTCTCACCTTTCCCATTGAACCTAGGTACGTAATTTTGATCATCTCCTCCAAGGAGAGAATTTAAGGGCTGAGAAAAGGTCTAATGGAGCATACCTAGCTGCCACCATCCTATCCATTATATCTAATGGAGGTTGTTGAGTTTCCATTGTGAAACTACTAGGGTTTGTTGTAGGAAAAAATTTGTTTACTTGACCGGTACTAGGCTGAAAAAGGATTTTTTGGTTTTGAACTGGAACAAAGGGATTTTTCCAGGAGATTGATTTTTTTCCTTTTTAAAGGATTGAGGATCAGTAAATATTTGAAAACTGCTAACAGGTATAGAAGGTGTTAACTAGGACGGATCTTGTTTTTCTTCTTTCGAAAATGTAAAGGGTGACAGTAGCTCAAATTGGTAAGGGCCACATAAAGCTGGGGATGATTGTGATTTCTTAATTTTCCTAGCTTCTTTCAATAATTTCTCTGGGTCTGAGATGCCCAATTGTAATGGTGAAGTAGGTTTCCTTCTTGTCCCAACCTTCCTAGTAGCCACTGTGAAAACTGTATGGAGAAAGGTAGTCTAAATGATTTGTTGGTTTTGTCCACCTCTCAAAACCAGTTGAATAATAAAAACCCAGGGAATGTATGCTTCAACTTTGTCCCTGGCAACGGAGCCAAAGATGTTAGTGCCAGGAATTGTTCCAAACTATAAGATGAACAAGCCAACACACCCTCTAAAATGAAACAAAGTAAAATTGTCTTTCTGTATTGTTTTTGGTTTGAAATTTTCATAAACAAGAGGGTAACATAAAACAAGCTAAAACATGTGCTAGATCATATAAAGATCAGAGATTGAGATGAACCATATATAACAAATAAACCAGAAATAACAAATAAAATGACAGAATTTCACCCACAACCTACAAGCATTTCATGAATAAAACATTATACAAGAAACGAAATTGCACATTGAGTGATTTTACAAATCATAAATGAAATTAGTAATGAAATTAATATGGGATTATCAATGATATATATCAGAATCATTCTGGAAAATTACATGAGAGTTTGGATCTTAGCTTGACATAATAACATTTGAGCCTCCCCTTGCAAAAAACTCGAACCCTCCTACCATCTAATTCATTTCTTTTAATCCTTCTTCCATCCCAAAAACAATTTCTTAATTTCCTAACTAAATTTAGGTCAAGTCTTCGAAACTGTAAAAATAGTTACTTAACTACATAAATAACTTCTAGATACAGCTCTCGAAACTACTACAAAATGATTGTTGTACAAAATATACTATTAATATTTTACAAAAATTGACTATATGACACCTGTCAGAAATAATCTTTTAAAGATGTTTGGTTTCTTCAGTCAGAAGTGCTATCCCTTCAAGAGCTTGTGATTTTCTTCTGTTTCTTTGCTACTCAAATTCTAAGTCTTCAACCGTCATTGACAGTTCTTGATTCTGTTGAGTTAAATCTTGAATTTTCTGATTTAACTCTTTAAATTTTCTTTGTGTTCGCCTCTTCCTTTTTAATGCTTCCTTTGAAACCACAATCAAATCCTGATAATGGGTGTTAATATCTTCAAGATCTTCTCTTAACCTCTTGTTTTCCATGACCAAACCTTCATTTGTTTCATTCAGAAAATCAATTTGATAATTTTATTGTTTAACTGTCTTCTGAATATTTTCATTCTCTGAGTCTATGAAATTTCCTTCTTGTAATGAAGAAACTTCCTCAGATAACCAAGGGATATTTAATTTCTTGAAAATTTCTTCATCATCCTTTTCATGCTGCTCTGTTTCTCCTACAAAAACCTTTTGAGATTTATCTTCTTTAAAACTGAAATCTTTGGATTGTTCTTTAACTATGTCTTTCACTAGAGAAGGCTTCTCAATCACTGAATCTTCTCTCTTATTATATACCTACTCAGACAGGCCTTCAACTTCTTTTAAATTTTCTTGAGATGAGGAATCTGAATCTATCACAGTAATCTTCTCCTTAGGCAATTTTGGATTCAAAAGCTTTTTGATATTCATTCTTAACTTATTCTTTGGTCTTGTTTTAGGTCTCCAGTTTGACTCACCTATCATAGCATAATATTTGCCATGAAACTTTAGACTGGAAATTAGTACACCTTCACTTTTTACTTCAACCATTGACTTTCCTTTAGTTTTTGTACTGATATTCTGTATGTTCTCCACTTCACTCTTGGCTGGGACAGAAACATATGCCATGTTTTCTTGGATATTATTGAAATTATGATCAAGTTCAACTGATTTTTTTTGTTCTTTCTCTTCTAAAACTGTTGTCTGAACTTCTTCCACGTTTTCAGAAATTTCTACCTCGTTATCTTCATCAATCTATCTCTTTTCTCTACCTATAGGTTCTTCGAGATTCTGAGCTAAAGATTCCACTTGAGAATTCTCTTTTGCTGACTCACCAATGTCTTCCTTCTTCAATATTTTAAGTAGGTTGTGAATTTTATTCATCTGTCTCTTTTTTTATTGGTATTCTTTTTCAATCTGAAACCTTGAACAAAATAAGAAGTAATCCCAAGTTTTTCCTTTTTTCTAAAGCACATTACAAATGATTAGCTTTATCAGTCCGTGATAGAAAATTGATTGCTTAGTATGATCTTGATGTCCCTTCACTCTACTTGACATTTTCTGTAGACTCTTTAGGAAGAAGAAAGGGAGATTCATATTCAATTCTTGGTTTAGGTGCTGTAAAAACCTGATATGATACTTAAAGACAGAAGCATTAAATCTACCTTCATAAGTTATATAAATCTGTAAAATATCAATAGGCTCCCTCCACTCAAGTTTAAAATTATGTACATGCACACCCTTGCCCTAGTCTCCTACAACTTCAGATAGCAGGAAATTTTATGAATTGAAGG
Organism: Pseudotsuga menziesii; assembly: GCA_001517045.1. Taxonomy (NCBI): domain Eukaryota; kingdom Viridiplantae; phylum Streptophyta; class Pinopsida; order Pinales; family Pinaceae; genus Pseudotsuga; species Pseudotsuga menziesii. Next base: position 192,427 of record LPNX011095455.1, on the reverse strand, counting down.
TAAATGGTACTTTTTTAAACCAAAATTCACCCTTATCAACAATATCTATAGCTTTTGCTATCAGCTCTCTAGTTAAATCAATTTTTAGGGTATTGAACATGAATGTATCTTTCTCTAACCCTTGAGAGAACCCATAGGATACTTCAGAATGATAACCATCAATGTTTTCAAAATACTTAAACCAACCTGCTTTCTGAAACAATTTTTCACATTCGGGAAAACTTTTAGCCCAACCCATGTCAGAAGGCTCGACCCTGTTGGTTTTTCCACTCCTCTTCATTTCTCTGCACTAAACCGTAACTGTATCTTTCTTTCACAAAATAGTTAAAACTATCTCAAAAATATCTCACTACAACAATAGATTAGAAGTTGAGAAACATCAGGACCATAACTTGTAATTTCTCACTTTCCCTTATCATATTTATCCCTCTGTCAATGCAAATCAGGATTCAGTTGACGGTTTCTGTTGTTTGTTACATACCTGTCACTATGATGATTTGTAATGATGAAAATACACTCTCTTTTCTTCATTCACGTCCTCATCTCCATCTTCGACAGCCACAATTACACCCAAGTCATTTAATAATTTGCCACGATCTTCTCAGTTTCTCATATGCCTGTCAAATTCACCACTAACTTTGAACAAACTCCGTGGATGTGCTATCATTAAAGTTTAAAAAATTTCCAATATTTGAGACTCAAGACAACTACGATTTACTTGCATAATCCTTACCTTATTGTGTACATTTGTCATAATGATTGCAAGGTCCATACACGTATCATCTCATCTTTACAAATGTAAAAAATACATCATTTGCGATTTTGAACAACCAACAAGCTAATATTATAATTTTTGAGTGCCTCAATTTTCTTGTAGAGCTTTAGTTCATGGTCCCTCCCTTTTGCGCTACAGGAATTTGCCTGACCAATATTTTTGACAGATGACTCCAAAACAAAGGGTTAAGTAATATGACTTAACTCAGATCAAACCTTATGATAGATTTTTCGACTTCTTAGAAAAATATACACCTAATAAGCCCTTTAAAACTATAAACCTAACAAAATAAAATAAATTAAAAAATAAATGACATGAAATCAAATAAAAAATAAGCTCAGGATTATAACACCCCAATACCAAAATCAAAATTAAAAGAAATATGAAAACAATACTTTGGAAATAACATGTAATCTAGAAACAAAACCTAACTATAACACTTGCTATCTAGAGAAGGAGGATTGAGGTGGTAGAGGACTCGGTTTCTCTGGTTCATAGATGTGCTGATAGAGCTTGTCACTTGTGTAATCTCTGATTTGATTAATAGAAATATATTTTCCTGTCCAATAATGTTCCTTTGAATGTGAATATTAAATCCATCGATATGTTTAATTGCTTATACATTGTTGATTATATATGCTAGAGTATATCTAACACCATATTATATAGCATGCTTGTCTTGTTTGCTGTTGTTGAGAGAAAATTGTTAGCTCAAGCGGGCTTGGAAAAAGCTCAATGGGGATCTACTTCAACCGTCCGGAATAAGGTATGATTCGAGGTCCCTTAGTGTTAGATGTTTGGTTTCTCTTGCATATTAGGAAGGGATTGATTTCTCATGTCTAGCTATCTATTGTGGTACATCCCAAGCCATAGGAAGTTTCTTCCCTCCCAATTGGACCTCTAGAGAAGGAACTCCCCAATATGGTTGCCAATTCTATTACGGAGAGAAAATTCCTATGGCTTGGGGTGTACCACAATAGATAGCTCGACACGAGAAATAAATCCTTCCCCAATATGCAAGAGAAACCAAACATATAACACTAAGGGACCTCGAATCATACCTTATTTAGGACAGTTGAATTAAATCCCTGTTGAGCTTTTTCCAATCCCGCTTGCACTAACAATTTGCTCTCAACAACAACAAACAAGACAAGCATGCTATATAATATGGTGTTAGATCTACTCTAGCATATATAATAAACAATGTATAAGAAATTAAACATATCCATGGATTTAATATTCAAATTCAAATGCACATTATTGGACAGGAAAAGATATTTCTATTAATCAAATTAGATATTACACAAGTGACAACCTCTGTCGGCACGTCTACGAACTGGAAAAACTGATTCCTCCACCTTGGCCTCCACCACCTCAATCCTCCATCTCTCGATAGCAAGCTCACAAGAAAATTTAAGCTTGGGAAGATCAAAAAGTGCTCCAAAGGGACAAAGGGATGCAAACTTAAGTATATGCAAGCTATGGAAACAATGGACTATAGTTTCGTTGCTCTTCAATTCCTCCTTCACGTTGTATCTAAAGGGTTCCTTATATAGGACTCCAAAGGGGTAATGGAGGGTCAAATTTGAGTGATATCAAGGCATATCGAAGGCTAAGAGTCAAGATCTTTGGACTCATCCAAGGAAAAATCCAAAATTGTTTGGCTTTATGCACACATCCCGATGTACACGGGTTTGAGGTCAAAAGTCACGTGTACACACGAGTATTTGTTTAAACGTCATGTATAACAATAAACAAGGGCTTTTAGGGATGAACTTGGAAACATCAAAGTATAATATCAGTCCATGGGGTCTAAAGAGTCTGCAGAGGGACATGGAAGGCCATAATATGTGATCAACCATGTGTGGTAAAATCAGCTATAATAGATGCCCCCTAATGTGTGAGGTCAAAGGGGTAACGTGATGGCCGAAATACATTATAAAATCCATCCCAGAAGTGGAGTGATGAAGAACCAGCCATCGATCAGTATAGTAAAATAATCAATCTTTGCAAGTGACTGCAAAATACATATAGGAGTCTCGGATACATAAGAGTACAATGGCCATGAATAGGCACAATATACAAAATGTGACATGTGTGGTCATCGCCATGTACAATATATAATAGTTCAAAATCTCCATGATGAATATGTACAATGGATCAAGATTTCCATAGAAACTGAAGATATACAATGGATCAAGATCTCCATAATGGGTGAAGATATTTGACATACACTAGAATCAAATCACGAGAGCTGAAATCTCATGAACACTGCCACGATCAAGGAGGTAGAATATGTGGAATTCCACCAAGCTGGAAGGTCTTCTACATAAACCGCTATGAGTACATGTCCTACAATGCGAATAGAGGTTTCAAGGTTGAACATAGTAGTCCATCATCTGATTATCAACCATTGATGTATACCATTAACAGACGTGAGATCACCCATCGATAATGAAAATGGGAATCAAGGTACTAGAGTGCAATCTAACAAGTGTGAATATATGTGTTGAGGTTGAACACTTGGAAGAATCCATTGATTAGGGGACATGTGTTATAGCTGATTTTACCACACATGGTTGATCACATATTTATGGCCTTCCCTGTCCCTCTATAGACTCTTTAGACCTTATGGACCGATATTATACTTTGATGTTTCCAATTTCATCCCTACAAACCCATGTTTATTGTTGTATGTGACTTTTAAACCAATACTTGCATGTACACATGAATTTTGACCTCAAACCCGTGTACATCAGGATGTGTTCATAAATCCAAACAATTTTGGATTCTTCCTTGGATGAGTCCCAAGATCCCAACTCTTCACCTTCCATATTCCTTGATATCAGTTGGATTCGACCCTCCATTACCCCTTTGGCGTGCTATATAAGGAACACCCCATTATGGTTGTCAATTCTGTTAAAGAGAAAAACTTCCCATGGCTTGGGGTGTACCACAACAGATAGCTAGACATGAGAAATCAATCCCTTACCAATATTCAAGAGAAGCCAAACATCTAACACTAAGGGACCTTGAATCATACCTTACTCCGGACGGTTGAAGTAGATCCCTGTTGAGCTTTTTCCAATACCGCTTGCGCTAACAATTTTCTCTCAACAACAACAAATAAGACAAGCATGCTATGTAATATGGTGTTAGATCTACTTTAGAATATATAATCAACAATGTATATGTAATTAAACATATCCATGGATTCAATATTTACATTCAAATGAACATTATTGGACAGGAAAATATAATCAAATGAGATATTACACAAGTGACAACCTCTATCGGCACGTCTACGAACCGAAGAAACCGATCCTTGACCTATGCCTCCACCACCTCAATCCTCCATCTCTCGATAGCAAGCTCACAAGAAAAGGAAATCTTGGGAAGAACACAAATTTCTCCAAATGGACAAAGGGGTGCAGAATCAAGTATATGCAAGCTATGGAAACAATGGACTATAGTTTTGTTGCTCTTCAATTCCTCCTTCACAATGCATCCAAGGGGTTCCTTATATATCACTCCAAAGGGGTAATGGAGGGTTGGATCTAAGCGATATGAAGTCATATGGAAGGCCAAGAGTTAGGATCTTCAGACTCATCCAAGGAAAAATCCAAAATTGTTTTGCTTTATGCACACATCCCGATGTACACAGGTTTGAGGTCAAAAGTTGCATGTACACGCTAGTATTGGTTTAAAAGTCACGTAGAATAATAAACATGGGTTTTTAGGGATGAACCTGGAAACATCAAAGTATAATATCAGTCCATGGGTTCTAAAGTCTATAGAGGGACAAGGAAGTCCATAAATATGTGATCAACCATGTGTGGTAAAATCAGCTATAACAGAAACCATGTGGTTGGATGATCCTAAATCAATGAGGAAAGCTGATGCTTGAGAGAATCTATCCTTGCGTGCATGACATTTATTATTATGTTCATTCTTGATTCCAAGATTAGGATTCCTTGCACCTTCAGGGAGGGAAATATTATGTTGTTTAAGAAGCATTGACATATGATCTATGGTTTTATTCATACATAGGTTCTTTGGATGGTTTCCTCTCTTGTAATACATACACTTGGTCTTTTCAAACCTTTTTAGCTTATCCTTATTAGAACCATAGGCTCCATCTAAAGAATTTTTATTCTCCTTTGGTTTGGTTTTAGTGTTCTTTTTGTCCTTCCCCTTCCGTCTCCCTTTAGATTGCACATTCTTGGTCTCCCCAACCAAAAGAGATTGATTCTTGGAGGATTTGAGGGATCCCATCAGCTCAAGTAAATTCCAATCCACTCGGTCGTATGCTTTTGATAAATCAATTTTTAAAATTTGTGTGGGTAACTTCTTAGTCTTCATTGTATGAACAACTTCTTGGGTAGTCCCTATTGCATCATGGATTTTACGCTTCTCTAGGAAATAAAATTGTTCATATGACACAACCATATATAAAATTCCTCTAATTTTGTTGGATATGATTTTAGCATAAATTTTGTAAATGAAATTACGTAGATAAATAATCTTGTATTGATCCAAAGAGGTAGGATTATCCATACTAGGAATAAGAGCAATGAAATTATCCTTAAAGGATGCCAAAACCCTTCCTTTAACCCTTGAATCTTCAACTGCTGCTAATAGATCATCTTTAAAAAGGTCCAAAAAACCATAAAATAACTCAATAGGAAAACCATAAGGTATGGGGATTTTATCATTGTGTATCGAACAAATAGCCTCAATTAATTCTTCCGATGAAACATTTTTGTTCAAGGATATGTTATGTTCTTCATTAACAAGGGAGGGATAATGTAGAAAAGTATTCAACGTAGCATTGATGGTCGCTCTTTCATATTCTTTGTATAACTAAATGAATTTATTAACCCTAAACTTAGCCAAATATTTAAAACCAGAAATCATATTACCATTGTCATCATGGATGATTTTAAGGAACCATACTTATTTAAAAGTGTATAATTGTTGGCGAATATTACCGATTCTTAAAACGCCAACTATAAAATGATTGGCGATATTTTTCAAAAAATATTTTATTTTCCAAGGATTTTATATCGTTTATATAATAATTTGGCGATTTTTAGGGTGAAAAAATTTTACCCCATCAAAATTGGGCGAAATAGGGCTTCAAAAAATGCAAAATCGTGAATCTTTTTTGGGAGAAAAACATGGAAAAATAGCCCACTGGGCTAAAATTCGCCCGTAAAATTATCCCTGATTGTCATCCTGTAAGTTCCGTAGGGCATTGGTGTTAAGTATTTTCCTATAGAACTGATTGAAATGTTTAGTATTATCATCTCCTTAAGAGATCCATATAGATTTTCTCTTCAACCAGATAGCTTCTTCTTGACCATTTAATATCTTTCTCCTATTAGATTCAAGTTCCCCTATCTCTTGTTTTTAGGAAAGAGAGGAGAAACCTTCAGGATTAGTCTCATGGAACAAATGCAGAAGCTCTTCAATTCTAAGCAACCCATAGGCTTGTATATTCCTTTAATCCTCATCCCAAGTCACTATCAAATACTTAACCATATTCAAATTAGTAATAAATTGTACATCCACAGAGGATAATCAACAAGGATCAAATTTTCTCCATGCCATTTTGACCATTAAAACATATTCTTCAATTTCAAGCCATTGGGCATTAAATTAGAATGTAATGGGGGGTTTTAGGTGTTCACCTTGATCTCAATAAATATAGGAAAATGATAGGACACCACCCTCACCCACCTATTTCTTAATCAAGGCGACTCCATGGAGAATACCTTTGTTGATCATAAACATGTTAATCCTCTTAGTAATACTACTATAGGCTAGGTCTCATATTACTCCAGGTGGGTCTCACGACAACAAGAGGAAGATAAAAAAAAATTCACATCTTCAATGTTTTTCACAAAACAATATGCCAATGGATTAGGTAGGTTGTGAGCATCCTATGTCTCCTGTTCACCAAAGGAAAAATTAAAATATCCACCTAAAATGACTATATCTCCATGGTGATACCCCATTTTGAAAAACTGTTCCGAAAATACTTTTATGTTAAGATTAGGCCCATAAATATTAACCAAAGTAAAGGACCACCCAAAGTATCTAGATAAAAATACATTTCCCAACACTGAGGGAATTGACCAACTATTAAGACTCAAAATATGGTTCTTCTTCCCACTAGATAATACTCCACTAGACCTGTCATATGCCCCAATTTTCAAAACAATTTAATGTTATTGAGAAACATTATGTTATATTTTATACTAAGTTTTAATTGGTGACCAAGTGGGGTCAAGGATAATTAATGTATTTCAGAATATGTTATTATTAAATAAATAAATGATGAGACAACAACTTAGGGAAGCTGTTAAAAGAGTGTTGACTGGTCACTTGGTGGAGGAGACTGGGTGGAGAGTATACTGACAAGTGGCAGCATCCTCAAACTACTTCTAACTATTGTAGGTGGAAACTTCCCTATATTTGTGTTCATGATTCCCCAAGAAAGTGGAATTGGAGCAGGTGGCTCATTAAGTAAAAACTGACCCAAAATATCTAGGCATTATTATAAAACTTCCCATTGAAGATAGCTAAGGCTGCTCATTCTGGAATGGTGATTCATTCAGTGTGAATGAACTGCACATGAGAAATTCGATGGAGGGGAATTATTGAAGTGAGTTTGAGGGGTTAGCTGCTGATAACTGAACTTATGCAGCTGTTTGGATGAGGTTCATACTTCTGTAAGCAGGATTGAATTACTATTGTAAGTTGACCAGTTAGGTGACATAAGGTCTTACAGATACATCCTTCACCCAGTACTCTACTAGGAGGACCAGGATGTTAGGATACATAGGGTACTCCCAAAGGACCGAACACCAAGAACAACCTCTTCACACAAACAGATCACAGATCAATACAGCAATGT
>LPNX011095455.1:97332-182022 GCA_001517045.1 Pseudotsuga menziesii | reverse complement strand
GAGGTTATCCTGAAAAGTCCCCTACTTCACAGAACATCCTCCATACGAGATTTCCATGAGAAATAGTTAGAACTTATAAGTATAATATCACAAGGGGCGGCCATACTGTAAAATAATGGCTGAAAAAACAGAAACTAACTGTCTTGATGCAAAGAGCTCGAAAAAATATGCAGTTTTAAAAAAAACCGGCACTTAAAACTGATTCCGGATGATGTATGCTTGATCAAAGGAAATGTTGAAGATGTCCCCAATAGTGACGTGGTAGATATTAACTTGACCAACAAAAAAAAGAACCCCCCTCTTCCAAAGATCAACCTTTGACAATCACTTTACAATAAAGTTGCTTTGAAGTGAATCACTTTTGTAGAATAAGTGAGGTTCACTTTTACAATAATGTACTTTTAAATAGTGGGGCAATAAATTAAAAGACTTAAGTGACTCACTTTTATTTTATTTTATTAATGTGAGATGCACTTTTACAATAAAGTAACTTGAAAATAGAAATTGCATTCACTAAAAAGTATCTTGATAAGATTTGAATTCAAGACTTATCAAGGTGTAAAGCAACTTTGGACCAAGTGAGCTAAGTTTGAAAGGTATGTAAAACTATGGAAAAAGGAAGGGGGCTTTTTTTTTTTTACTCTTCCCTCTCGTTTTCCGTGCTTGCTTTCTTTTCCTACAAATAACAAAAAAAAACGAAAAACAAAAACAAAAAAAACTTCAGATTTGCCGAAATGGGTGTTTCTGGAGCAAACAGAAACGGTTTTCGGTGAAACAAAAACTATTTCCTAATGGAAACGGTGCTCCAGACACAATGGAATAGCTCCCATAGGCCACAAATGCACAAAAAAACCATAACTAGAAACCATTTCAAAGTTTCGGCAACACCGGTTCCAGATCTTGATCAAAACCGAAAGCGGCTCTTCATAAAAGCTTTGATACCATGTTAGGGTACACAGGGTACTCCCAAAGGACCAAAAAATAAGAACAACTGCTTCACACAAACAGATCACAGATCAATACACCAATGTTTGTCACGTGGTTAAAACCCTCGAGAGTTTGTATGTGATTCATTCCAGAAAACAGCAGTACATACTCTATCTATTGAAATTATCTACATCAGAAAAAGAACTGAATATATATATGAGTAATAATCATACTAATTATAGAACTATCATTAGTACTAATACTTATTATAAACAGAATAGACAAAGTTAAACAAATAAACATAAGAACAGTAAACAAAATAGCACTTAGGGTTTGAAACTAGATATTATTCCATAAGTTCTTATAATAACTTATTCCAAGATCATATTTACATCCTGCACTAAAAACATATGTTTCTACTGTAAACTTCAAAGATTTGCTTAAGGTTATTGAAAGATAGGTTTATCCCTATAAATAGACCTTCATACTCTTATTTCTTTTATAAAATTTAACAGCTGTAATTAATTATTTATAAAAAGTAAAAATAGAACAACAAAACCAACATTATTCCTATAATTTATATTTTATTACAGAATTGTAGGGTAATTAAAATATTAACCCTTCTGAGCAAAATCAGAGTACAAATTATACTCTTTAACACAGTGAAAGCTTCCAATAAAATGATTTACTATAAATCATTTTAATTGCAAGATAACATAAAAATTAAATAACACTGTTAATGATTTAAATAAGAGACAAAATAGAAAGTAGCGTAATGGCTCATAGGCATTTTATAAATATTTTTCGAGGCTTAAAGCCTGCACCAAAAACAAACTCTACATTTTTTTTTCTTAAAATAGAAATAGTAAACCCAAATTTTTTTAAACTATTAATAACCCTTCGCCTGTTTACAAGTCTCGACTGAGTAAACAGTCTTTTTCTTCACCATTCAAAGTCCATTTAAAAAAACTTAATTAACCAGGCAGAGGTCGAACAACATTATTAGGGCTTAGAGCCGAGCTCTAAAACTTAAACAAAAAATATTTACATCTTCCAAGCCGTAAAGGCTCTGTCAAGTAAACCCCAAGTCATGGCTGCAATAGCCTTCAAGAACTTGCACATAATACCCTTTAGGGTTTTCATTTACAAAAACAAAACAACACGTAGCACAACCTAACAAGTAAAACTCGAGCCGAGTCCATTTTAGCAGCAAGTATTCTCATCTTTCAACCACCATAATACCAATGCAAGAGAAGACCCTTAGTTCAACCAGGGCTTACCAAGGTTGCTTGGCCGTGAAAGGAGAGGTGTGCTTGCAGCTAAACCCTAATTTCTGGGAGAGGAAACTACGTAGAGAAACCAGATTTTAGTACAGATTTAAAATGTATTTATGACTTAATATTACTATAAGTAAAAATCGTTACCAACAGTTACCTGATATATCATTTGTAGTAATTGTGGTCACAAGCAGCTGGAGCAGCTTGATGGCGTATGGAGGAATAATGCCCCAGACAAGTCTAATGCGTTGGTTGCAACTGAAACCCTGAGTCACAAATCCGAAGGAAAACGAACAACACTCCAACAAGAACGAAGAGCACTCTTTTACAAGCTTTGTCCATTGTTTTTTAGTCGTAAAGCACATAAAAACCAGTCTTCACCTCTCACGAGGCCTAGCTCACAAATGATATGGATAACCAAGAATTCAACTTAGAGTAACGATAGACACGAGCTCACAGCTTGGCCACACCAGAAAAGAAACCCTCGCACTCTTGCAAATGAAGTTTAGGGTAAAAACCAAAGTCAACTTAAAGATTGGGTTGATCCTCCATGTGTCCTTCTAGATTTTTCATTAATGTGGGTAACTTCTCTATAGTCATGTATGTAGTTTATAATCTACATTAAAATGATTACCAATCAAATGTTAATCATTAAAATCATATCATATTTTGATTTCTAATAATGTTTTGTTCTTTGATCATTTTCGATGCCAAATCTATCAACCTTAGTAATAAGAAAAGATTATTCTTTTAGGGTTTTGTTGTAAATCACGATAGGGTAATGTATTTTGCTAATCTTGTTTATCAAACATAGGTAAAGGACAAGTTTTAACCATAAATTACTTTAAGAAGGAGATCTAATGACTCCTTGAGGTAACCTTTTTATTGTTAAGAGCTGAAACATAAAATGTTAACTAGAACTTAAGCTATAACAAGATCTCCTATATTATTATAAACCAACATTCTTATTGCAAGTTTTTACTAAACAAACTTGTGTAAATGTATAAGTTTATAGCTAAAAGGTACACTAAAAGTTGAGGTGTAAGATACAATAAGAAGGAATCAAAGAAATTCTGTAAGAGTTTAAAAAGGAATTCTTCTAACTAGGATTAGAATCTTGACCCACTTCTGTTAATGCAATGTGTAACTGGGGATGCTAGTAAATGCAGTCCATAAACCCATATAAGAATCTCAATGTAAATCTAGCATCCAAACTTTAAGTGAATAGATAGAAGTAAAAGTGGTTTTGGGTTATTTATTGAGAAAACAGTGTTTATAAAACCCTAGAACAAGGGTAAATGTGATGGACACCAAACGTTGTTGAATGATCTAACTATCAAGATGTAAACATATTTTCTAATTAAACCCTAGATTATAAATAAATGTAAGCAGGAATACCAGTGTTCATTATAATTTTATCCTTAATTAGCCAAATGATTTGATGTCATTGTGATAGTATTTGATCATGATTTTTCAACCCATGCACATGCAGTATCTGTTGTAAAATATTTATGGAGTTGTGACGAATGAAAAAGATGAACGTTACCTCTGATGGAGACAAGCTGCATTTAAACATTCTAATACTAGCATCATATTTATGCTAGAGAAGTATCTTCTTGATATGAATATATACATATTATTTTTACTGGAACATACGCTTACCTGTTAAAACCTATAAAGAACCATCAGTCCCACTGTGTTAGCTTTAAGCTAAGTAAGCCCCGATCATCCCTAAGAAACTTCCCCTACTTGACAAAATAAATCAACAGTATACCTAGCATTAGTAAAATACAAGTTTCTTTTCTACTTTCTGGAAAATTACAACTGCTAAGTTGGAAACAGTACTAACACATTTTTAAAAGACAAGCCTCTAGATAATACAAAATTCTTATAAAGGAGTAATATGTGTTTCTCCTTCAAACTCTTTTATTATTTGCTGACAGTTAGGGGCACTTTAGCGGTGACATTTGACATTTTATGTCAAAATAAAAATTTTAATTTTTTTACGAATTTTTGAGTTATTACATGTGGTATCAGAGCACAAGGTTCAAACACTAGGCCTGAATGAAGCTCAACTTGCTTATGTGGAACAATAAATTTAAGTAAACATGTTGATGTTGTTTTCTTTTTAATGATACATCCAGAGAATTTTGTTTCTGAGTTAATGACAGGTATGGATAGATTGGAAGAATATGTGGATGAGGAATCTCCTTACACTGAACGAAATAATTTTCAAAAAGAACCTACACAAGAAGAGATAACTAATAATTCTTCTGAACTACTACAAACAGTTAAGGAACTAAAAACAGAGATGGAATCGGTTAAGAAAGAAAATGAGAGGATTCTGAGAGCTTAGGAGGAGCTAATTTAGATTTTAATGGAAAGATTTCATACTGAGGGAAAAGATAAAAGAACTGAGTCTGAAGATATGGGTTATCAGCATAAATATAAGAAGACTAAACAAGTTAAAAACGAAAGTAGCTCATCTTCTGAAATATATGGTGATTTACATATACAAAACTTTCATTATACTAGTGACAGTAGTGAAGATAATCACCATACTAGGAAAAGAAAGTTTAAACCTTACAAAGAAATCTCTTGGGAATTCAAGAAGATCAAGCCACCAACTTTTAATGGAGAAACTAAAAATGGGGAAGAAGTAGAATCTTGGATGTCCGGGATGAAGAAATACTTCCAAATTTATAACTACTCTAATCAATTGAAGGCTAGGATGGCTATTTGTAATCTTACGGTAAAAGCAGATATATGGTGGCAGGACTTAAAAAGAGTAAAATGTATAAGGGAGAAAAATATAAATTGGAGTACATTTAAGAAATATTTCAAGAAGAAATTTTTATCTGAACAGTATTATGAAGAAAGGGCTAAGGAATTTTACGAGCTAAAATTGGGAACAATGAATATGAAAGAACTAAATAGTAAATTTCTAAGTCTACTCAGATATGTGCCGTATATTGTGGATGAGAAACCTAAGGTACAGCGGTTTCTCAGTTGTTTATCTTATCATATAAAGGAGATAATTGAGTATGACAATTCGAAAAAATTAGAAGAAGCAATGAGAAAAGCAAATTTCTGTTATGAACAGAATCGTAAAAAGGAAAGTATAACCAACTGGAAGGCCAAAGGAATAATAAATTTGAACATAAAAAGAATTATTTTGTGCCTAATAAAAAATTTTAAGAATAGTAACACCAAAAATTTTCCTAGTAAACATTTCCAAGGGAACAAAAGTAATTCACAGACAAATCCAAATAATCAAAGGAATAAAGAATCTGCTAACAACCACAGCAACTATATAAAGAATTTTGAATGAAAGGAACCCATAAAGTGTTGGGAATGCAATGGTCCGCATTATGCACCAGTTTGCCCCAATCAGAAGAATACTGTTAGCAACATACACACAATACAAGAAGAGATGATTGTTGGTGATCTAGCGAGGACAAATGCCAAGATCAATGCAGCATTAGAGAACCGGAAAGCAGATTATCAAAATTCCATGGTGGAAGTGGAAGGTAAGATAACTCAAATACCTATATCTTTTTTAATTGATCTAGGAGCTAGTTTAATCTATATATCTCCAAATTTAGTAGAAAAATGTAAGCTTTCAGTTGAAAAGTTTGCAAGATCTTGGTTAGTTCAGCTAGCTACTAGTGCAAAGAGAAAAGTAATTAGCTTTGTTAAGAATTATGCAGTAACTATGGATCAGTTTGAAACCTCTGTTAATCTCAATGTGTTACCTTTAGGTTCATATGATATGTTAATTGGTATGGATTGGTTAGAACAGCATAGGGTGGTCCCGAATTGCTTTGATAAAAGCTTCACTTGCATAAATAGCGATGGAAAGTTAAAAAATGTAAAGGGAATCCCTAAAAAAACAACCGTAAGGCATATTTATGCTTTGTAGCTTAAGAGAGTTGTTAGGAAAGGCTATAAAGCTTTTTCCGTAACAGTAATTAATGAAGAAAATACTAACAACAGAGATAAATTAAAACTGGAAGATATTCTGATTCTAAGGGAATATTCAGATGTATTTTTGGAAGAAATTTTGGGACTACCTCCGAAATGGGGATTAGATTTTACTATTGAGCTGGTACCTGGTGCAGTGCCTAGCTCAAAATCCCCTTATCAGATGAATATACTGGAATTAAATGAACTTAAGTCGTAGATAAAAGAACTCATTGATAAGAATTACATTAGACCCAGTGTGTCTCCCTAGGGAGCACCTGTCATCTTTGTTAAGAAGAAGGATGGAACTCTACGACTATGTATAGATTACCATCAACTAAATAAAATGACTATCAAGAATAGATACCCGTTACCTCGCATAGATGATCTGTTTGATCCGCTACATGGAGCCACAGTGTTTTCAAAGATTGATTTATGATCTGGATACCACCAGGTCTGAATCAAGGATGAAGACATATTTAAAACAGATTTTAGGACTCGATATGGACATTACGAGTTTGTCATTATGCCATTCGGGCTTACTAATCCCCCAACTATTTTTATGTGTCTAATGAATAATGTAATGCACAAATATCGGGATAAATTTGTGGTCGTATTTATTGACGACATCTTAATTTACTCAAAGACTAAAGAGGAACATAAATAACACTTAAAAATTGTCTTACAAGAGTTACGAGAACATCAACTTTTTGCAAAATTTAGTAAATGTGACTTCTTTAAAGATAAAATCCAGTATTTGGGTCATGTGGTGACTAAAGAAGGAATTTATGTTGACCCCAAAAATATAAAGGCAATTGAAGATTGGCCAGTCCCAAAAGACGTAACTGACGTCCGATCATTCATGGGGATTACTGGCTATTATCAGAGATTCATCAAAGGGTTTTCAAGAATTGCAAATCCTATAACCTCTTTGCAAAAAAAGGGAAATAAATTCGATTGGAATTAGAAGTGTGAAGACAGTTTTAAAAAGTTAAAAACATTATTAACCACTGCACCAATTCTAAGAATTGTTGACCCTAATAAAGACTTTATAGTATGTACAGATGCATGCAATGACGATTTGGGTGGAGTATTAACTCAGGAAGGACACGCCATTGCTTATGAGTGTAGGAAGCTGAAGGTTCATGAGAAAAATTATGTGACCTATGACTTAGAATTAGCTGTTGTCATACATGCCTTAAAAATGTGGCGTCATCATTTAATAGGAAGCAAGTTTATATTAATGACAGATAATAAAGGATTAAAATATCTATTAGATCAACCTAACTTGAATGCTAGGCAAGCTAGGTGGCTAGCTTTCCTTAGTGAATATGATTTTTAAATTCAACATATTAAAGGAAAGGAGAATAAGGTTGTTGATGCATTAAGTAGAAATGAAAAGCTGAATTTTACAGTAGCCATTAGCACTTATAAGATGGATTTGGAAGAATAGCTAGAAGCTGGAATAGAACAAGAAGAAAATTATCGAAAATTACAAGCAAAAGTAAAAGAAAATTTAATAGAAAGTCTAAGTACAGGGTACAGTTTGAATGAAAAATGATTATTATTATATAAAGATATATTATACGTACCTAATGTACCTAATATTAAGTTGTTAATTTTAAATGAAGTTCATAAAAATCCTTATTCAGGGCATCCAGGTTATCAGAAAACCATAACCATGCTAAGAAAGGATTATTTCTGGCCAAACATGAAAAATGAATTGGCAGAATATATTGCTAGGTGCTTTGAATGTCAGCAAGTAAAACCTGAACACCATCATCCATCTGGGCTACTTCAGCCATTGCCTATTCCTAGTAGGAAATGGGAGATAATTAGCCTTGATTTTATCATGGGACTACCTATGAATTAGAACTTAAATGACTCAATAATGGTAGTTTTTGATAAGTTGAGTAAAGTAGCCCATTTTATACTTGTAAAAACTACTTATAAAGCTACAAATATTGCTGATTTTTCTTAAAACAAATTTTTCGGTTGCATGGAATACCGAAAGTGATAATTTCAGACCGAGATCCTAAATTCAAAGGTAATTTTTGGAAATCTTTGTTTAAAGGGTTAAATACTACATTAAAATTTAGTACCTCTTTCTATCCTCAAACCGATGGATAGACTAAAAGAATAAATCAGGTATTAGAGAATCTGCTCATAATGTATGTAAAGGAGTAGCCAGGTAAATGTGAAGATTATTTACACCTGGTAGAGTTTACTTACAATAATCATTATCAAGATTCAGCTAGATATTGTCCCTTTGAAATTCTGTATGGAAGGAAATGCAATACTCCCATCTCTTGGAGTAATCCAATGGACAGGTTAGTATTAGGACCTGAATTATTAAAAGAGATGGAGCTAATTGTAAAATAGGTATAAGGTAATTTGAAAATTGCACAAGATCGACAGAAAATCCAAGCATACCTTAAACAAACTCCAAAGGAGTTCCAAGTAGGTGAACATGTTTTTATTAAGGTGAGACCTAAAAAGAGTTCTCTGAGGTTGAGTAGTTGCTAAGCTAGCACATTGATATTGTGGTCCTTTTGAAATACTGTCCAGGATAGGACATGTAGCATATTAGTTAGCTCTACCACCAAATCTATGAGTTCACAATGTTTTCCATATTTCTGTATTAAAAAAATATGTACATGATGATACTCATGTTATTAATTGGAACAATGTGTAGGTGGAACCCGAAGGATATTTTCTAGTGGAACTAGATTGTATCCTCGAAAGGAGGGAGATCTCGCTTCAGAATCGCACCATTGGTCAGGTGAAGGTGCAATGGAAGCACCTTAGTCTAGAAGAAGCCACCTGGGAATTGGAAAGTCATATGTGGAATGCATATCCAATTCTATTTCAGGGGAACTCTGAGGATGAGAAATAAATAACACCGAGGACGATGTTATAAATTAAGGGGGTGTGTATGTCACGTGCCCCAATTTTCAAAACAATTTAATGTTATTGAGAAACATTATGTTATATTTTATACTAAGTTGTAATTGGTGACCAAGTGGGGTCGAGGATAATTAATGTATCTCAAAATATTTTATTATTAAATAAATAAATGATGAGACAATAGCTTAGGGAAGTTGTTAAAAGAGTGTTAACTCGTCAATTGGTGGAGGAGACTGGGTGGAGAGTATACTGACAAGTGGAAGCATCCTCAAACTAATTCTAACTATTGCAGGTGGCAACTTCCCTATATTTGTGGTCATGATTCCCCAAGAAAGTGGAATTGGAGCAGGTGGCTCATTAAGTAAAAACTGACCTCAAAGACCTAGGCATTATTATAAAAATTCCCATTGAAGATAGCCGAGGATGCTCATTTTGGAATGGTGATTCATTCAATGTGATTGAAGTGCACATGAGAAATTTGATGGAGGGGACTTATTGAAGTGAGTTTGAGGGGTTAACTGTAGAGAACTGAACTTATGCAACTGTTTGGATGAGGTTCATACTATTGTAAGCAGGATTGAATTACTGTTGTAATTTGACCATTCAGGTGACAAAAGGTATTAAGGATACATCCTTCACCCAGTACTCTACCAAGAGTACCAGGAAAAAGGCTCAGGGGTCCTGAGGAGGTGCAAACTAAGCTTTCTCCAGGAGTTGGTTGGGAGGAACAACCTTCTTAAGCTGTTGTCACCTCATCACTTGACAGGTTTTTATTGTACAGGTTATTTATAATTTATTTACCGTATTTGGAAAATGTTTATTAGTTTTTCAAAGATATGTATTCTTTTGTTTTGTTAGGGTTTATACAGAAAGGAGCATTGTTTATTGATAAATTAGGGATATGTAGATTATGTTTTAAAAATAGTAGTATTATTGCTAATAGGAAATTAAATATAAATAAATTACCATGCTGTATTTTTCCACTCCTTGTATAGGTGGTACTCTAGTACAACTGGTTGATTAAGTAGATGTGATGATTTGTTTATTAACTTTGAATGAAAACTGTAAATAATTTCTTTTATAGTTTGTATGTGATTCATTCCAGAAAACAACAATACATACTCTATCTATTGAAATTATCTACATTAGAAAAAGAACTGAATATATATATTTAATAATAATACTAATCATAGAACTATCATATGTACTAATACTTATTATAAACATAATAAACAAAGTTAAACAAATAAACATAGGAACAGTAAAAAAAATAGCACTTAGGGTTTGAAACTAGATAGTATTCCATAAGTTCTTAAAATAACTTATTCCAAGATCATATTTGCATCCTGCACTAAAAACAGATGTTTCTACTGTAAAATTCAAATATTTGCTTAAGGTTAGTGAAAGATACATTTATCCCCATAAATAAACCTTCATACTCTTATTTCTACATTTTATTTTCTTAAAATAGAAACAGTAAACCCAAATTTTCTTTAACTAATAATAACCATTCGCCTGTTTACAAGTCTCGACTGAGTAAACAGTCTTTTTCTTCACCATTCAAAATCCATTTAAAAAAACTTAATTAACCAGGCAAAGTTCGAACAACATTATCATGGCTTAAAGCCGAGTTCTAAAAGTTAAACAAAAAAAAATTTACATCTTCCAAGCTGTAAAGGCTCTCTCAAGTAAACCCCAAGTCATGGCTACAATAGCCTTCAAGAACTTGCACATAATACCCTTTAGGGTTTTCATTTACAAAAACAAAACAACAAGTAGCACAACCTAACAAGTAAAACCCATGCCAAGTCCATTTTAGCAGCAAGTATTCTAATCTTTCAACCACCATAATACCAATGCAGGAGAAGACTCTCAGTTCAACCGGGGCTTACCAAGGTTACATGGTTGTTAAAGGAGAGGTGTGCTTGTAGCTAAACCCCAATTTCTAGGAGAGGAAACTACGCAAAGAAACCAGATTTTAGTACAGATTTAAAATGTATTTATGACTTAATATTACTGTAAGTAAAAATATTTACCGACAGTTGCCTAATATATTGTTTGGAGTAATCATGGTCGTAAGTATCTAGAGAAACTTGATGGTGTATGGAGTAATAATTCCCCGGACAAGTCTAATGCATTGGTTGCAACTGAAACCCTAAGTCACATATCCAAAGGAAAACGAACAACACTCTGACCAGAATGAAGAGCACTCTTTTACAAGCTCTGTCCATTGTTTTTTAGTCGTAAAGCACATAAAACCAGTCTTCACCTCTCACGAGGCCTAGCTCACAAAGGATATGGAAAATCGAGAAGTCAACTTAGATTAACAACAGCCACAAGCTCATAGCTCGACCGCACCAGATAAGAAACCCTCACACTCTTGCAAATGAAGTTTAGGGTAAAAACCAAAGTCAACTTAAAGATTGGGTTGATCCTCCATGTGTCCTTCTATATTTTTCATTGACGTGGGTAACTTCTCTTTAGTCCTATATGTAGTTTATAATCTACATTAAGATGATTACCAATCAAACGTTAATCATTAAAATCATATCATATTTTGATTTCTAATAATGTTTTGTTCTTTGATCATTTTCGATGCCAAATCTATCAACCTTAGTAATAAGAAAAGATTATTCTTTTAGGGTTTTGTTGTAAATCACGATAGGGTAATGTATTTTTTTAACCTTGTTTATCAAACATAGGTAAAGGACAAGTTTTAACCATAAATTACTTTAAGAAGGAGATCTAATGACTCCTTGAGGTAACCTTTGTATTGGTAAGAGCCGGAAGCTAAAATGTTAACTAGAACTTAAGCTATAACAAGATCTCCTATATTATTATAAACCAGCATTCTTAGCTCAAGTTTTTACTAAACAAACTTGTGTAAATGTATAAGTTTATAGCTAAAAGGTACACCATAAGTTGAGGTGTAAGATACAATAAGAAGGAATCAAAGTAAAAACTGTAAGAGTTTAAAAAGGCATTCTTCCAACTAGGATTAGAATCTTGACCCACTTCTGTTAATGCAATGTGTAATTGGGGATGCTAGTAAATGCAGTCCATAAACCCATATAAGAATCTCAATGTAAATCTAGCATCCAAACTTTGAGTGAATAGATAGCAGTAAAAGCGGTTTTGGGTTATTTAATGAGAAAAAAGTGTTTATAAAACCCTAGAACAAGGGTAAATGTGATGGACACCAAACGTTGTTGAATGATCTAACTATCAAGATGTAAAAATATTTTCTAATTAAACCCTAGATTATAAATAAATGTAAGCAGGTATACCAGTGTTCATTAGAATTTTATCCTTAATCATCCAAATGATTTGATGTCATTGTGATAGTATTTGATCATGATTTTTCAACCCATGCAAATGCAGTATCTGTTGTAAAATATTTATGGAGTTGTGATGACTGAAAAAGATCAACGTTACCTCTGATGGAGACAAGATGCATTTAAACATTCTAAGACTAGCATCATATTTATGCTAGAGAAGTATCTTCTTGATCTAAATATATACATATTATTTTTACTGGAACATATGTTTACCTGTTAAAACCTGTAAAGAACCATCAATCCCACTGTGTTAGCTTTAAGCTAAGTAAGCCCTGATCATCCCTAAGAAGCTTCCCCTACTTGACAAAAGAAATTAACATTATAACTAGCATTAGTAAAATACAAGTTTCTTTTCTACTTTCTGGAAAATTACAACTGCTAAGTTGGAAACAGTACTAACACGGTTTTTAAAGACAAGCCTCTAGATAATACAAAATTCTTATAAAGGAGTAATATGTGTTTCTCCTTCAAAATATTTTATTATCTACTGACAGATACAGGAACTTCAGCGGTGACATTTGACATTTTATGTCAAATGAGAAATTTTAATTTTTTTATGAATTTTTGAGTTATTACAAGACCTGCCATTAACATCAGTAAAGGAAAAGTCCCAATCAGGAGGGAAACACTTCATCTCAGGAAGAATTGTATCACCACTCATCAAAGTATCTTGAATCAGTATAATCTATGGATGATTTGTCTTGACTAACCTCTTAAGGGCCAGTTTTTTTGAGGTTTGGCCTAGCCCTCTCACATTCAAGGATAGAATTAACATTAAATCGCTACTGAGTTGGGAATACATTCTCTAAGGCTCCCTTCAATATTTCTTTGAGTACCTGTGATCACCTCCCTAGATAAGTTATCCTTGGATGATTCCATAATAGAATTCATTCCTCTAAGCATGGATGAGCTAGGCATAGAATCAAGGAAAATCCCACTCTTAGATTCAGAGCTTACTTCAATAGTAATACTTTTAAGCATGCAACGACTCATTTTTGGGGAACTTATTGATAATGATATCATGATCTAGTTAGAGATATTGCAATTTAACCCATATTCGTAGTTCAAAAAGGGACCCGAGAAATTGGTATCTCCCCTTACATACCCAGGAAGTTTCAGACTCAAATATGAGTAATTACTATGAAGAGTTTCTATTGAGGATTCAATAAGTCAAGAATTATTTAATAAGACACCTTCAGATGGAGTAAGAGAGACTTCATTCTCAGATAATTCTGGGGAAGGAGGGTAGTCTTGTAAATGAGAAATATTTTGAGCAGAGGCCAATGAACATGTCGCATCATCCTGAAAGGATAATTCTCCAAGAGGATGCTCTATAGAGGGTAAAGAGATATTCATATCAGAAAGACAATTCGGGATGGATTCCTATGAGGAAAATTAGGGAAGTGGTACTCTTCCAAGAAAAGGGTCGAAAAAACCCCTTCATGGTAAACTGCAACTACAGGAGAAGGGTTTGATAGAAATTCAACCTTCGAGTAGTTAACCCTAAGGCAGAGGGAACCCAAAGTACCAAAAAATGACAATGCCAATGATTGTTCAAAAGGTTGAGGATATAAGAACATACCTAGGGAGTCCATCAATAATGGAGATAGTTGACATGAGGGTCTGAGTGATGAAAAGAATAAACCCTTGATTCCTTCCTCATATATTTTGAATAGTCCCTTGAAGCCATAGAACAAGGTAATTCATCACTCTTTTTCTTCCTTTCTTCCATGATGGATCTACCGTTGAAATTAGGGTTCATATATTCACTAATGCTAGAGGAATATAACTGGTCACCTGTTTGGGTT
This sequence comes from Pseudotsuga menziesii, assembly GCA_001517045.1. Classification (NCBI taxonomy): domain Eukaryota; kingdom Viridiplantae; phylum Streptophyta; class Pinopsida; order Pinales; family Pinaceae; genus Pseudotsuga; species Pseudotsuga menziesii. The sequence continues at coordinate 167,802 of LPNX011095455.1, read as the reverse complement.
TCATTCTTTGATCTCCAAAACAATTTAATAAACGGATTTGAATAGTCCTTCAGTAATGGCCATATCTATGGAATCTGTTGCATCGGAAAGGAATGCCTATATAGTAAAGGGGATGCACATTAGATTACTCTCCTTTTGAAATCAACATAGAATCAATAAGTCCTTCCCTTCGATTAATGTCAATAAGAATTTATCCAAGGATATGATTCTATAATGAAGGAAGGACATGTTAGCAGTTTTGATGTATCTATAACTTCAGAAGATATTATGATGTAGATTATCATTGTATGTTTTTGTACTCCCATTATAGATATATTTTCCTCCTTGCGGGATTCCTTTATTGTGTCTAGACCTTGAGGTACAAACTCCATTGTAAGTTATGGAAATAGTCCCCAGTGTGACATCATGTAATGTGTGTTTGGAGTCTCTCTAGGAGTAGTTAGCCTGTTAGTGAAACAGGTCATTCTATTCATGTAAAAGGTTAGACACTTGATTAGTATAAATAGGAAGGTTCCCTCCCTCATTTATACACACCTCACACACTCTCAAGTTCTCATGAGAGATAGAGAGAGATAAGGGAGGACAAATAGATAGATTTTGAGTACTTCTTATTACTAGGATTGATCATCTTATGACACAGTATTTGTGACTGTACTATTCTAAGTAAGTTTGTAGGGTTTTCTCTTGTATGGTTTCCCCGGTGAAAATATTTGTGTATCTGTTATATCTTACACATCTTCTTCTACTTGTTATTCTTTCAGACAAAGATCCTAATTAAGCTAATAAGATCTAGAAAAACTAACATGGTATCAGATCCTCTCTAAAAGAATGCACTATTCAGCTGTGGAAACTAGGGATTCCTAGTTCAATGTGTTCTCTCTAGATATCGTCAAAAAAAGAGGGCTAGGATAACTCAACTCAGTAGGGAGAATATTTTGGTCGAAGCAATTTCAAATTTGAAGAAGTTTCATTTTTTTCCCTATCACTAGTGCAGGGATAAAATACGGAATCAAGTTTCAGAGGCTTCCCACCTCAGTCTTCAGAAAGTGACCTTGTTGAGCAACTCACCTCAAGGAGGCACAACTTCTTGTCCAAACAAAATTCCCAAACTCCATGTTTGGAAAATTAGGGTTTCTCTAACAAACCCTAGATCAGCCAGCTCCAGAACCAGGTCGGCGACCTCAAATCGGTAAGATATAAATACTTTCTATTTCCATTTGAGGTTCTCATTTGAAAAGATGACTCACCATACTCAGCTTGAGGACAAGCTTGGAGGGTCTGATAACTTCCGAGCATGGAAGTACAAAATATCAGTGATCCTTGAAGAAAATGATCTGGATCAGTACGTCATTCAAGACTTTCCAGAACTAGAGGGAGATGAGGCTAAGGATTCTCATAAGAGAAGCATGGATTAGGCTAAGATTCACCTACTGCATGATTCTATTAAGGATCACCTCATCTCCCATGTGTCTTCATTCAAGACATCGAAGGAAGTATATGATTCTTTGAAAAAGATGTTCGAATAAAAGAACATCAACCAAAAAATGACTTTGAGGAACCAATTGAAGAATGTGAAGATACAGAACTCCAAGAATATACAATATTACTTCACAAGGGTTTCTAAAATCACAGAACAACTTGAAGCGGTTGAAGAGAATTTCAAAGAAGGAGAAATTGTAATGACTACCTTGAATGATCTCCCTAGATTAAGGGACTCATTCATTCAAGAAATTTGTGCAAGAATGAGGCTGATATCTTTCAACAAAATTTGAGAAGAATGTGCACAAGAAGAAGCTCAGATTGTGACAACATAAGAGAAGATGGGAGAAACTGAAGATAAATATCTTATATTTCACACCAGGAAGAACTTCAAGAAGAAGTAGAATAAGGAGAACTTTCATCACAACAATAAGAAGGAAAATAAACAAAAGAATACCAAGAGAGATATTTCCAATGTTGGATGTTATACTTGTGATGAAAAGGGACACTTTGCAAGAGATTGTCCCATCAGGAAAAGGAGACACCATGCTCATGTTGCCGAAGATGATGAACCAACAGAAAAAATATTTAGAAGAGATAAGGATGATTCAGATGAAGAGTATGTGTTGTAATCTCACAAATCACAGAGGGTTACCAATAATACACATTAAAAGCATACAAACCTATCAAAGACAAGAGACAAGAACACTAATGTAGGAATAACATATTATATTATAGCAAGAGATTCCATACAATACACAGAATTGAACCGAGTTCTCATCTGGCTCAACAGCTTAATATATATCATTTACAAATAGTTACAAACAACTACCTGTCGGTTCAATCAACCAACATGACCTTAGGTGGCCGACCTAATCTCTAACTAGTCTGTCGATCGACTTAGTTGGCTTATCGAATTTAGTCAGCTTACTGACTAGCTCCTCCAACATCTCCCCCAAGAACAAAACTGTTCTTCGTCCTGAAGAAACAAGGGAGGTACTCAACAAAAAATATTTGGCTGCCTAATTAAGTAGTTATTTCTTTGTTTATTTTTTTATGGGCTATGAAGTCGGATGGTTGGTTGTTTCTATACACAGACTTCGATAATTACTTCTGCTGTCACGGATAGCTGATGTTGGAATTCTGTCCAACTTTGCAATACTTTCTGGATGTCGATGGTTAATGTTGTAAGGCTTGACAGCGTCGACATCTTCTATTGAATGGAAAGGTTTGCTATCATTTCCATGTCAGGACCCCAAAACTGGTCTTTTTATTCTGCCATCTCCAGAAGTCATTTCATTTGTGGAAAAATGGTGTCTAGTTTGTCCAAGCTCAGAATTGTCTGTTGCACCCACTGGTGTGCTTGTCGCTCGAGCTTCTGCAATTTGGCTGTTTCAAGCATGATTTCATCTTCGATAGTGCTTCTTTTGTGCTCTTCCTTTTCTCCAATTCCTGGATTTCTTATCAGGTGTGTCGGGTCTACTGGAAGACTTGCCCATAATAAGCAGGCCAGTCCCGTAGTACTCCTTCTATGATGACCGACTCCTCCATGTGATCTTGAAGCACTTTATAAGCTTCGGAGAAAGTTGTATGCTGTTGCATCAGTAGTCGAGTTGTTTCTTCTTTTTGTTCTTCTCTTGTGTTTTGCATTTGTGACTATAGTGTCAACACCACACTTTCAAATAGCTGATAGAATTTTTCTAGTGGCTTGTCGGTGTCGTCCTCTGTTGGTCCTGGTATCACAGATTGCGCAAGGTTTCTGCATTTTATTAGGGAGTCGACTTGTTCTTTTTCATTGTCATCGAGCTCTTTGTGTCTAGTCTGGATCCTCGTTTTTTCTTCGATAGCCAGAGTTTCCAAGAGTTGTCCCAACTCTCCATCCTTCAGATTTGTTGCGTAGACTGCAGTGGTCGACCCAAGCTAGTTGATGTGGACCATTGCCCCTTGTGACTAATTCTCCCTCTTCTTTCTGTCTCTCCTCCTCTTATACTTCTGTTGTTTTGGTTGCTGCTGTACTTGTGCACCTGTAAGAGTTAGAATTTTTGGTGGTTGATTTTTCGGCAGTTGAGTGTCTGGTTGTTGTTCTGCAACGGTTGGTGGAGTTTGTGGTTGGGACTATGGAATGAGTTCTGCAGCTGGGTGTGTATCTGGTGGTTTTTGTGCAGAGTTTTCCACTACAGACATTGCTAGAATTGATGGTTTAGGTGAGGGTGGTTCAGTTGGAGGTTCTGGGTTGGGGGGTGGTGGTGATGGTGAATGGTCAAATGTGATTGGCTTGGTGGGGATGTGGTCATGTGTCGGGTCCACAATTTGTGGGGGTGAAACTTCCGGGATGTCGAAGAACAATTCCTCAATTTCTCGGTTTATTTCTTCCATGTTCTCTTCTTCCTCATTTCTTGTCGGTTCATTGGCTGGTGGAGGGGGTTTGGGGTCAATTGGGATGAAGGATGAAGTTTGACTTGCAACAACTTGAGCTGTCTTGTCAGGGTTCCTCACAAATGTGGATTTTATTACTCCCACAGACCTCAGTTTTTGGGGCATTTGGCTAGGTTGTGAAGGAGTAGGCTGTCGTGATCCACCAGCTTCAAATAGAGGCATTTTGTTGGTGATCTTTTGTACAGAGGTAAGTAACTCAGGCAGTTTTTGATGTATTCTTGGAAGTCTCTATCTTGGTCAAACCTCTCCTTTAGGGTTTCTAACATAGGATTCTTACATATGTTGACTGGGGTCATGGAAGGAAGCTTTGGAATTTCTTCATGCATGATTTGAGTCGGAGACGAGGGTGGAGGTGTTGATAATAGGTCGACCACATTTTAGGCCATCAAAGTGTGTGTACTTTTTTCCTTCTTTGGCTGACCTTGTCGCGCTCCTGCTTCAACAAATTTCTTGAACTGTGCCTCGACCAAAACTTTGTTTGCTACGGCATCTTTAATGATGTCGACTGCAGTAGCTAACACTTCCTCTTCATCCTCTGAGTTGGAAAGGATTAGCTTGTGCTTCCCCTTTCCTTTTGTCTCAGTTTCTTTTTTCCGCACTGCTACTATCTCCTTTGCTAGTTTCTTGACTTTTTCCTTTGTTATGTCGTACTCAGGATTTTCGGACTCAATATCTCCTAGTTCATCTGCTTCCTCCTGTTGTTGTGCTGGGCTGACACTTTTCTCAGTTGGAATGGCTACCTGCTATTATGTCTGTGTGCCTTCCCTTTGTGTTGTCGATGGTTTGATTGTAATTTGCAGTCGACTGGTGTCTTCTGCTGGTGTTTCCTTCGACATGAATGTGCCGATGAGTAACCGGAGTTCATAATCTTCTTCTTTTTCTTGGTCTGTGGGTGGTTCTTCTATCTCTAGGGTTGCTTCCTTATCTTTTGCTGGTATCGACAGTTTTGTGCCATACTGTCAAGCTAGATCACGAAAGATCTCTTCGACTGTTGGGTAATAGTCAAGATTCTTTGCTTTTTCCTTGGAACCCTGCATATACCACACCACAGTATGTTCAAGTTCCAGCTATATGTGCATGGTTTTGGGCAGACTTCGTCGGATGTTCTGGGGCACCCTCCATCTAGTTGTATGAAGTTTGAGCTATTGGAACCAGTTTTCCAACAACACTTTACAGTTTTCCAGTTCCTTGAGTGTTCCAGTCTCAGAAAATGGTTTGAATCTCCACATATGGAATCTTGTGGGTTCTTGGAACTGCTTGTCCCCAATAAGGCACAAGTAATACACTACTATCCATATTATAAGGGACGGGAACCTTATAATCCCTCCTGACTCCTGGCATTTCTCTCAGATGCCTTTGAGCATGTTGGCAACATACTCAGCCCATATGTAGATTTTTCATGTGTCGACAATGGTATCCAATGCTTCTAACATGTCCAATTTTAGGTCTCTTCCTCGACCTGTGGGTGTAAGCCCTGCTGCTATGATTTTAGCCACTATTTGTGGTGTTCAGGCTTGTATCTGGCTAATCATTAGCCCTTTTGAGTTCTTTCCCGATGGTGTTCCGGTTAGTTACTCCACCAGCCCTTCTTTTATGCCGACTGGTACTAGGTCACCTTGGTTGGATAAACCAGTCAATTTATATATTACTTCACCAGAGATATCGACTGGCCTGTCGAAGTAGAATCTACCATTGTGGTATCGGATTATAATGAATTTGACTGCTATTTCCTTTGTACCTCCAAAACTTGCCATGAATGGTGTGTTCATGTAGTTCATGGTAGTATTGTGGTTTATCTTCTCTGCGGCTGGGGTTGGTTTCTTGTCGACATAGGCCCATTCCTTGATCTCAGCCCATTTATTCACCCATGAGGTATCTTGAATCTTGGCGTTCTTTATGTTTCTCAGCCTCCTCATTAATGGGGTCTCAACAGTTTGTAGTTCCTTAGTCTTGGCTGTGGATCTGGTTTGTTTTGGTGCCATTTTTTTGGTTTTGTGTTCGAATTTTCTTAGAGTTTCTTGGTTCTTGTTTTTATGTTTACTAAAGTGCTCTCTCTGTTCAAAATATTGTAAATGATCCTCTTCTAGTCCAGTATTTATAGCTGATTCTTTTGATGTTTCTGTAGATGGGCGTCTTAATGGTGGAAGTGATGGTCCAGTGCGAGCACTTGAGTTTGCATTAATTGTGATTTGATTTTGGGGATCGTAGTCATGAAGGCATGATGTGAATTTTAGGGTCGTTGTTCGATGTCGATCATGTGAACGATCAATGGTGGTATGGTGGTGGGTGTAATGTTCGTTGTCGAAGCATTGATTTCCTGTCATCCTGGTTTATGGGTGTTGGTTCTATTTTGTATTTTCAATTTTTTTCATATTTTTATAGTTTTTGTCTAACCGTTATGGTCGTTATATGCTTTTTTTTTATACATAGAACTTGTTTTAGTTTTTGTACCACTTTAGTCGGGCACCATTAACAAGTTTCCGAAATACTATTCCTTGTAACATCCTTAGTCGGACTGATTCATTGGAATGAATCTCTTCGACAACATAGGGTCCCATCCATTCTGTATGTAGACTTTTGGGTTTTCCTTTTACTCGACTATTGTATAATAAGGCAAGGTCCCCTACCAACAGGTTCTTGTTTTTGATGTTACGATCATGCCATGCCTTCTACTGTTGTTTCTAGATTTCTTGATGATGTAAAGCAATTAGTCGATGTTCTTCTAGTTTACTTAATTGTATTAGTTGGTCCTTCCTTCCTTGTTCGACATCAACATGTAAAATCTCTGCGATAATAGGTGTCTATTGTCGAAAGTGTAGTGGAACTACTTCTTCTTGTCCATAGACTAGTCGAAATAGTGTTTGGTCAGTTGAATGCTTTTATGTTGTTCAATAAGCCCATAGTACTGTAGGTATCTTTTCGTCCCAGTCATCTTTGTCGGTGTTAAATATTTTTGTTAGACCTTTTGTTAATGTTTTATTAAATGCCTCAATTTCTCCGTTCGACTGAGGGTGATAAGTTGTACTCTGTCAGTGGTCGATTTTGAACTGTTCCGTCAGTGCCTTGATGGTTTTATTGATAAAGTGTGATCCTTGGTCTCTGATTATGGTTATTGGACATCCAAATTTGGTGATTATATTTTCATAGATGAATTTAGCAGCTATCTCACTAGAACATGTGTCAACCAATTCTGCCTCAGCCCACTTGGTTACGTACTCTACTGCAGTTATTATGTACCTTGCACCTGTTCTTTTTGCTAGTATGGGAAATGGTTCTATGAATTCGATGGCCCAAATTTCAAATGTCAAACTTGGATTTACTGATATTAATGGCATTTATGTACTAGGAAAATTTAGACCTAGTCATTGGAATCTATCACATTGGCTTACAAACTTTTTATAGTCTTTGTAAAGTGTCGGCCACCATAATCCTAACTGTTGGATTTTCTTGGCAGTTGTGTCTACTTGAAAATGCCCTCCCACCGGTCCATAGTGTGCTTCATACATGATATTATTTCTTTCATGTTCTAGTACACATCTTCTAAGGATGTCGTCTAGGCCCATTTTATACAAGAATCCATTTATGAGGCTATATGGTGCAGCTTTCATGGCTAAAATTTGTTTCTTCTTCATAATCATGCCTTCTGGTGCTTGTCCATCTTCTAAGAACTGATTTATTTCCTCTAATTTTGTTGGGACTACTTCTATTCGAAATAAATGTGCATCTGGTAGGTCGTCTTCAACTCATGTCGGTTCCTTGGCTGTGTTGATTCGTGATAAGTGGTTAGGTAAGACATTTAATTTTCCTGGTCTGAAAACAACTTCGAATTCAAATTCTTGGAATAGAATTAGCCATCGAAAAATCCTCCCATGGTGTAAGGGTTTATTGACAAGGTATTTTAGTGCTTGGTGGTCGGTAGAAAAGATAAATGGGTTCTCTAGTAGGTAATGTTGATACTTCTGTAGTGCAAAGACCATTCCTAATGCTTCTCTCTCTGTTGTCAAGTAGTTTCTTTCCGCTTTATTTAATTTTCTGCTGCTGTAAAATATAGGGTAGTCCATTCCGTCATCTGTTGGTTGAGTTAGGATTTCTCCTATTGCTAGGCTTGATGCATCAATGTGTACATGGAATTTGGTCGACCAGTTTGGAAATCTTAGAATGGGTGCTTCTACTAGCTTTCGTTTTAGTGTTTCAAATGATATGCTGCATTCCTCTGTCCAGTCGAACTCCTAATCTTCTCTTAGAACTTCTTCCAGTGGATATGTCATATCTAAATAGTGTCTTATGAATTTCTTGTAGTATCATGTATGACCAAGTAGTACCCTGACTTGTTTTGGATTCACAGGTGGTTTTAAGTCAAGGATAATTTTTATCTTCGCGAAGTCGACCTTGATGCCTTATTTATAGACAATGTGTCCTAATAGTATCCCTATAGGGGTCATAAATATGTGCTTCTTGATGTTCAGAGATAGTTGGATTTGTCATCATCGTTCCAACATGAGCCTTATCCATTTGCAGTGATCTTTCAGCATAGAGTATATTGTCCAGTCCTCGAAATATATTGCCATCATTTTGTAAATGTATTCTTGAAATGTTTTGACCAAAATTCTTGAAAATACTGTAGGTGCGTTTTTTAATCCAAAAGGCATAAACCTATAAGCAAATGAGCCAAATTCACATACGAATGTTGTCTTTTTCTGGTCTTCTTTGGCTATTGGTACTTGGTTATAACCTGAGAATCCATCTATAAACGAGTAGCATTCATGTCCTGCGACCTCATTTAATATTTCATCTACATAAGGTGTCGGAAATGGCTCTGTTAATGTAACTTTATTTAGGTTTCTGAAGTTGACACAGATCCTTAGCTTGGTTGGATCGTGTTTCTTTGGTTGAACAACCATTGAACTTGCCCATTCTGATTGGTCAATAGGGTAGATAATTCCTGCTACAAGCATGTTATCAATCTCTTTCTTGACTATCTCTTTGTATTTATGAGCTAGTTTATATGGCCTTTTATTTACAGGTCAGACATCAGGTTTAATGTCAATCTTCATTTCACCCATTTCATGTACTATACCTTTGAGATCCTTGTAGTCTCTAGAAAATACATCCTGGAATTATTTTAGTAGGTTTACTATTTCTGTTGCTTGCTCTTCACTCCATTAGTCTCCAATTTTTTCTATTTTTGGTCGATCATCATTTGATATGTTGACTTCTTTAGTTTTCACTTTAGCTTTTAACCATTCTGGTGCTTTGGCTTCATTGATTGGTCGGCTCCCTTCTTTAAACTGTGAAAATGTAGCAGGAAAGTCTGCTGCAGTCATTCGGTTGGTGTCTTTGACTGTCTCGACTTTGAGCACTGTGTGAATTGGTTTTGTCGTTTAGGTATGGTTTGATTTCCATCTAAAGATTTTCCCTTCCGGATTTTCATTTTCCATCTGTAGTTTAGTTAACTGTGGTATTGTCCCAGTTTGTATATTATTATAGTGTATTGTCGGTTGGTTTTGATTTTGTATTAGGATTTTGTTCTTGGTCAGTTCTGATTTTGTATTAGGTTTTTGTTCTTGGTTGGTCCTAGAAATGCCTTAATTTGTTTTGTAGTTTTGACTAATTTTTCGTCTTGTAGTATAAAGCTGAAGTCTTTGATAAAATTCTCTCTAAGTTCATGCCATAAGAATGTTTCACCCCGAGCTTCTTCTATTTTGTACAATTTGTTTGGTAAGTCGAATAGCGTCAATGGAAACAGGTGTGGCCATGTATGTTCATCCTTATACCCAAGTATTTTCCATTCTTTTTCACATGTTCTTATGTGGTCTTCTGGATTCTGTCCTTGGATGAATATAGGTATTTAGGCTTGATTGGTTATCCTTTTCCCTCCGAATCTTTCTATAAAGTAAGTTGAAGTTGTTGTCCATGTTTGCAGTCTTGATTGATGGGTATCCCACCATCTAGTAGGTTGTTCTGTGAAGGTTTCCACTAAGCTTTGTAGTTGTCCATGTTCACCAATGTTCCTGGATACTTGTTCTATGTGCATAGCTAGTGATTCTCTTTCTTTGTATCTTGGGACTTGTGTGATATTTACATTTGTTGGTTTTAGGGGAGGATATTCCCTGGTTTTCTTTTCAAATATTTTTGGGATGATGGACACCACAAAGCACTGTTGGACTGATTTCTTTTGTACTTTTTGAATATTCCAGCATCCTCTTGCTTGTGTTTCATAGTTCTCGACTTCCTAATCATATAATTCTGCATCTGAGTTGTACCCTACTGAATCTTGATTCCATAAGTGCAGTTCACCATAGATATTAGGTTCTGTGTAGTCCTCATTGTTTTGTATTTGATATAGTTGTTGGATGTCAACTTCTTCATCAATAGGTTCTATCCAAGGTTCTCTTTGGGGTGGATGGATAGGTACTACTACTTTTTGTCCATTCCCTTTTAGTTTTATCCTTTCCTTGTCTAATGATATCGAGGATTTCATTTTTCTTCCCCAAGGTCGACCTACTAACACTGGGAAGGAGCTGGATCCTTCCTTAGGGTCAATAATTTCAAAATTGACTTTGGTAGCTATTCCTTTTATTGTCGTGTCAACATTTTTCCAGAATTTGACAGGTTCAATCAAGACTTGGTCGGCTAGTTTCATGTATATTCCTGACTCATATAGTTGAGGTCCACCCAATTGTTCCCAAGTGTCACGAGTCATAATGTTTACTTGTGATCCGAAGTCGAGCACAAGTTGTTCGACATGGTATCCTTCAATTTCTAGGTCGACAAGTGCGTCAGCATCACTTTTGTATTTTTGGTTTAGGATGCAATTTTTTTTTTTGTGTGTTATTGTTGTGTTTTATTTTATACAATAAGTCAATGAATTGAGATACCGTTTTATCATTTTGTAATAAGTGTATTAATTCTTTTATTGTGATTTGTCGATTATCGTCAGCTTATTCCTGTTAAGCGAATTCTCTAAATACATGCATTGCATCTTTATACAGTTGTTTTTGTTTAACTGGGTCAGGATAATCATTTTTTTCTTTTATTTTGCTTATACGCGGGTTATCATTTCCAATTTTTGTCCCTTGTTGGGTTACTATATGCAAATTCTTTGTATTGATAATATCATGTTTTTCAATGCATGAAAAGACATTAACATTTTTCTTCTTGTTAATTTTATTAAGCATAGTAGGGCAATCCTCTAATGAGTGATCCCCTACTCCACAACTAGTATAGAATTTAAAGTCAGTTCTGTCCTTGTATGGGCAGTTTGCGTATCGGTGACCTTCTTTGTAGCATGTGAAAAATTGGATGGGTCGACATGGTCGATTGTCGCGATTCCCGGAGAATCGACCTCGACCTCCATATCCTCCACGTCGGTTGTTGAACCGGTGCTCATATCGATGACCATCATACCTTTGATTATTTTGTTCACTTTGAGCATTGCTTCGTTGATTGTTCTCGTTGTTCTACGCAACTGTGTTCGTCTGATAGACTTCCTGGTAATTTTGTCGATTTTTTAGGTTTAGGTGGCAGTTGGCGGTGGTATGACTTTTAGTTTCACATATTGCACACCAATATGCTTTACCATTCTTCATGTTAAATGAGAAATATTTTGTGGTGTCTTCTCTATGTTCTTGGCAGATGTCGTAAAAACATTTTGTTTGCACAAATCGAATATCCTGTCAGCTGATGTCTTGTCGACAGTTATTTTTTGAATGTCCGGTCGTTGAGCATTTCGTGCGCCAGATGTCCTGACTCTTAAGGCTTATCTCTTTTAGCGATTTCTGCATGATTTCGAGTTGTTCTTCAGTCTAGTATCTGTGGGATATGCTGGAAAGTATTCATCCATATCCACTTGTAATGCTTTAGTAAGCACATCTTCATGTGTCTTGAATGTCTCTAGGCTTATATGCCACCAAAGTTTCTGTGAAAGACTTGCAAGAAACCACTGAATTAACAATTGTTCATTAATTACATAATCGAGTTGGCTGAGAAGGTCTTTCCAGCGTTTGCCGTAGTATCAAATGGATTCTGCTAGCTTTTGCAAGGTTGTCTTTAACTTTTTAGCTTCCAAATGTTTAGCATCTAGAGTTTCAAAGAATGATAAAAAAATGTGCTTAAATTTCCGCCTTGGATGCGTTAGGGGTTCTTTCAGTAAAGGCCATATACCATGTTAGAGCTCGTTTCCTCAAGGCACCAACGAACTGTATCATCTGTCTATCTTCTGTTGTGACCTGGTTTGCCTCCCATGTCGACTCGCAGATGAACCAATGTCATCTGGGATCTTTGTCGCCCTCATATAGAGGGATATGCGCTGATCTGTGACCCATTTCAGATTCACTGTCATTATCCTCTTCAGTAGGTGGCAGTGGTGGGGGTCGTGGGGGTAGTGGGATTTTTTGTTTGTCTTTTTATGCAAGGCTATTGTCGACAAAACTCTCGTTCCTGTCGGTTTTTTTGTTTGTCATTTATTCTCTGACAAGTAGTCAGTCGAGATCAACTTCTCTTGTCGATGTCCAACTTTAATTATTTGTCTGTAGGTCATATTTTTCTATATTATCCAAAGTTGTATTTGGCAGGGAGGGTGCTCCTTCATGTGTCGGGTAAAGTAAATGGCTACTTTGGTTGGAGGGGTACACCTGAAGCATGACCTAGTCTCCTTCCTCTGGTCGACGGATCACTAGATGATTATCATCATTTAGCTCATCGTCTAGTCAGCTCCATATACCAAACTCACCAGCTCTTAGTCTGAGGTCCTCTTCAACAATGGCTTGTATTCTAGTACTCAGATTCATTGGAGACATAGGTCTTATCTATAAGGGGACTTCTATTTGGAGAGCTTCTTGTTTCTCTGTCCACAAATCTTCTTCCATGGGTGACGTTTCTTCATCGACATCTTCTTCCTGTCGGTCATGACCCGACTCTAGCGGATTTGTTTCTTGGTCTATCACCCTAGTACTCATTCCTCTTTGCAGTGCTATATCTCTTTCTCTTCTTTCTTCCCTCCTTTTCAGCCTCTTCTCCCTCTCTATCTTCTGTAAATCTGTCGTACCTTTTTGTATCACTGTCTGTTCGATTTCCTTTTTAGGTCGACTTTTCATTGCTGGTGATGTTATCTCTTTTTAGTCGAACAGAATCCCTTTTTCTTTACCCTGACATACGATCAGCTACCCCCCCATTGCCTACCCGACGCTTTAGAAAGCTCAGATAGTTCTGTTTACTTGCTTAGGAAATATTCCCACTCCCTTTCGGCAATAAATTTCTCCCACTTCTTTTGTTTCTCTACCCAGTTGGTATTTTATGGTGGTTCATGTAGTGATGGACAAGGTTTGACAACATGGCCCACTCCTTTTTCTATAAGGAACTTGAACAACAAGGTTGGTAAGGAGTATAGGAACTGTTTGGTAAGGTCTGTATAGAATTTCTTCTGAATGGTTTCTACTGAAGTTCTTTCTTCTATAGCTTTCTCCTCACAGAAATCATTGGTGATCTTTTCAAACCACTTCGGCAGGTTTTCTCTTCCCCCTAGAATCAGTTTCTCTAGTAGTTGTTGTTCTTTTTTCACGTCCGTCTTTTTCATCCAGAAGTTTCTTTAAGATCTGGGGTACCGATTCTACGAAATTCTCATGGGTTTCAGTAAATAATCTTTCTTTTTCCTGAGCAGGCATTAATTTGTTTCTTCACACATAATTTTGCAAATAATTTGCTATCTTACGCTCCCACCAGTCCTTAATTTCCTGCTCTGATATCATCTTCTTGTATTCATCACAGATATGTACTACCGACAATGGAACTAATGTTGTAATCTCACGGATCACAGAGGGTTACCAATAATACACATTAAAAGCATACAGACATATCAGAGACAAGAGACAAGAACACTAATGTAGGAATAACATATTATATCATAGCAAAAGAGTCCATACAATACATAGAACTGAACCAAGTTCTCATCTGGCTCCACAACCTAATATATATCATTTAAAAATAGTTACAAATAACTACCTATCGGTTTGGTCAACCGACACGACCTTAGGTGGCCGACCTAATCTCTAATTAGTTAGCCGATCAACTTAGTCAGCTTACCTAATAGCTCCTCCAACAGTATGTGCTAATATCAACACTTACTTGCACTATCTCACATGGAAGCAATTATTGGCTTATGGATGGTAGAGATTCTAAACACATGAAGGGATACAAGGAATCATTCCTCAATATATCTGAACACGATTCACCTCACAAGGTGAAACTTGGGGATGATTACCAATACCCCATAAAAGGGAGTAGAGAAGCTTCATACAAGCTTGACTCTAGGAAATCCTTAAAGTTGAAGGATGTGCTATATGTTCCAGGATTGAAGAAAAATATTCTCTCCATCTATGCACTAGATGCAAAGGGTATGAGAGTTGCATTTGTCAATGGCCAAGTTTTGATGTGTCCCAAATGGAATACAATAGAGGATGTAATAGTGATTGGAGAAAAAGAAAGAGCCTGTTACAAGCTAATGGTAAATCCTGAACAAGCACTGGCTCATGAGTCAATTGAACTAAGCGAACTATGTAAAGTGAATAGAAGGCTTGCACATGTGCACTACAGAGCACTCTCGATGGCAAGCAAAGAAGTCTCTCAAGTGATAGAGATCTAGGCAAAGAATGAAGCCATTTGTGAAGTATGTGCACAAGGAAAGAATATGAAGAAGACATTTCCCAGCAGTGAGAGCAAGGACAAATGAATACTAAAGATAGTACACTAGGATGTATGTGGAACCATGTCTTCTAACTCATTAAGTGGGTATGTGTACTGTGTTTCCTTTATAGATGATTTCTCACGTAAGAATTTGATATATTTCTTAAAAGGGAAAAATGAAGTTGAGCACTCCATACAATCCTTAGCAAAATGGGGTTGCGGAATGAAATAACCAAACCATCCAGGAATAATAAAGAACAATGCTACATGACCAGGATCTTCCTATGCACCTTTGGGTGAAGGAAGTAAGGACAATTGTGTATGTACAAAACCTTAATCCTCATCGAGTACTTGACAACAAGACTCAAGAAGAGGCTTTCTCAGGAGTGAAACCAAAATTCAACCGTCTAAGAATATTTGTATTCCCAGTGTACTTACATGTCCCAAAGTACAAAAGGACCAAGCTCTATCTTTCTAGGAATAAGGGTATATTCATAGGATACAACGATACATCGAAGGCCTACCGAATATACTTCTCAGGAAAAATGAAGATCGACATCAGTAGAGATGTAACCTTTGATGAAGACTCAACATACTCCAGATCTAGGAGGACACCTATTCAAGAGTTTGATACATAGAAATTGGAGAATCAATTCCAGAATACCATGAAGATCATGACAAGGCAGAACCACAAGAGCTGGTAGAGACATTCCTTGAGAATTACTCCCACAAGAGGAAGCCATCATGGGCACGGGAGCTCATATGAGAAGCAAAAAGGTATGGCACTCCAGAAGGAATACATAGAGAAATAAAAAGGGCAAATAGCTATAATAGCTATGTGGCCCTGCTATGTGAAATCATTGGCAAAGAACCTTCCACCTATGAAGAGGCTCCAGAAAAGAAAGAATGGAAGGATGCATTGATTGAGGAATATCAGTGGATCATGAAGAATGATGTCTAAGGGAGAGTTATAAGACCAGAAAAGAAGTATGCCGTGACTTAGAAGTGTATCTACAATATCAAGCATGTCGCAGATGGAAGCATCGAGAAATACATGGAAAGTCTCGTAGCACAAGGCTTCTCACAAAAAGAAGGCATATACTACGAAGAGACATTTGCACCCATGGAAAGGTACACTTCAATAAGGACCATGCTTGCATTGGAAACCATTATGAAATGGAAAATACACCAGATGGAAATCAAGACAGATTTCTTGTATGACAGGAAAACCCATGTGTGCAAATTGAAGAAGGATTTGTATGGATTGAAACAAGCACCAAGGACATGGTATGGCAGGATGGCTAACTTCCTGATGAGCCTATTATTTGCCAAGAGTAATGTGGATTCCAAACTTTAATTCAAGTTTGAAGACGTAATACCAGTGATGCTCTTGCTATATGTCGATGACTTATTTCTGACAGGGGAAGAGGAACTCATTAAATATGTAAGGAGGAGACTTGCTAAAAAGTTTGAGATGAAATACCTAGGTATGATACGCTACTTATTAGGAATGGGGGTGTGGCAGAGTGCAGATGGGGTATTTCTTGGTCAAGGAAAGTATGTAGTGGAAATTCTGAAGAGATTTAGAATGTTGGACTGTAAGGAAATAGCCACACCTATGGAATCTAACTTGAAGCTTCTGAGTGATGATTCATTTGAGATGGTTGATGCCACAATATATCATCAGAATATTGGCTTCTTGATGTACATGATGAATATGAGGTCAAACATATGCTTTGTGGTGAACACCCTAAACCAGTTCCTAACATATTCGAGACATGTTCACCTGATATATGAAAATCATGTATTGAGGTACCTAAAAGGTACAATGGATTATGCACTCAAATATGATCCGAACCAGAAGATTAACCTACATGGTTATGTTTATTCAGATTGGGTAGGTAGCACCACTAACAGGAAGAGCACCTTAGGTTTTTGCTTCAATTTGGGATATGGCATGATCTCTTGTTTCAGCAAGAAGCAATCATGCATGGTGTTGTTGCCGCTACAACATTTCCCAAAAATATTTTGATATTTTTTGGCCCCCTTGAAAATATTAATTGCCTTTGCTTTGATTGTATTTTTTATTTTCTTGTCCATCATGAAGTTTGAAAAAATTTCATTTTTTACCAAGGAATAAAGTCTATTTTTGATCCGCAATAACGGACGGTTTCTCAGTCTCGAGCCGCTACAGTGGGACTTTTTTTTATTTAATGCCGCTATGGTGAGCCTTTCCCAACTTACGAGCCGAAACAATGGGCATTTTTTTTCTCTCATCACCACTATAGTGGAAGGTTGTTCATTATCGAGCCACTATGGTGGGTATCCTTTTATCTTATGCGTTGATGTCCACCTACTCCCGCTATGTCAGAGATATTTTCAAGTTGCGTCTGCTACGGTGGCAATTTTCTGTTGTCTTTCGATTTGATTCCCTGCTAGCCACTAAAATGGATGTTTCCTTTGTTGTGAGCCAAAATAGTGGGTACTATTCTGTCTCGCGAACTATCTTCTGTTTTCTCCCACTACGGTGGAAAGCTTCGTGAGTCTTACCTGTTACGAAGACGGACTTCGAGTTTCACTTTTCTTTGGCATCCGAGAGCTGCTACGGAGGGGGTTTCTTTAGGTTTGATCCGCTATGGTGAAGTGTTCTATATTTTTTGTGTGGAGGTATCATCTGATACATTGTCGTAGAAAGTATGTTGAGTTTCAAGTCGTCATTGTTTTGTATCACCGAGCCGTAAGGAGATTGCAGGAGAATTTTGGTTTCAGGCTGCTGTTACAGATGGAGTCGAGTGTCCGAGCCACCATTGCAAGTGGTTTCCCATCATGACCTAAGTCTCCGACCCATGGTTGGTTGGCACCAATAGGGTTTTTAGGTTCACATGGGCAGGTGAATGAGGAGTTTTAACAACCCGAAAATCCTTTATTTACCCATTTTTTATTGCTTTTTACCTGTTGTTTCTTACGGAGTTCGGTGAGCTTGGAGAACGCGACCCGTTTGAAGCCTATTGTGTGATTGTTGCAGTGAACCTCATGTGGCCTATACTCACTGGTCATTTTCAATTGCATGGCATTTTTACCGACCGGACAGGTGGGTTTTTCTTATCTTTTTCCCATTAAATGATTTGGTAAGGTTTGCAGCTATCCGTCGTCGTTGATGGTTAGGTTTGGACGGGTATTTAGGGGGTTTCAGTTTCTCGTTTCTTTTGGTCAGGCTGTCATGGTGTATTTTTCCCCTAGTAAGTACATAGGCTTTATGCATATTCATAGGCATTTTTTCCTAGTGGGCTAGGTCAAAGATGAGTTCTCAAGAGGCCGAGCTTTGCATCGGGTTGCAGATAGGTAATCGCTCATGCGTGGGCATTGTCCTGGGCAACGGTTTTCTTTTTCTATGTAGATCTCGCAGATGGAAGTTCCTTAGATGTCAATCGTGGGATTTTTAGGTGTTGGTTTAACCTAGGGAATCACCGCCATTTTTGGTTCTTCAAATCTTTGTGCACCTATGAGAGAGTTAGGGTCATTTTGGGGGTTTTAGTTTTAAAACAAACATCAGTTTTTTCCAGTAGTGGTTGCCTGCAGTTCAGTAGGGTTTTTTTCTAACTGCAACCCTGAGCCGCTTTTGTAGTATTGTTTCTAATGGAAGGAACATATAGGGTAAAGAAGTTTTAGGTTTTTATGTAGAAGTGATGTATATGTATGTTTGAATTCACTTACATTAATCATATGGGTGCTAAGATAGTTTTGTTTTGTAGGTACTGTTTGCTGCTGAAACCATGCCAAAGAAGGGGAGGAAGAAGCTTAAAATCGCTGAGAGCGAGTCTGACACAGATATTGCTGAAGTCCTGCCTGTGGTAAAAGTCAATATAGTATATGAATATGGTAAAGCAGTTACGGGGGTAGAGCCTGAGTTGAAATGGGGCCAGATCTATCCTATGATGGTTGATAAGAAAGTGTCAGAAGCTGGATTGGGAGATATTGCTCTATATGAGAATATTTTGAGGTTTGGGTTAACCAAGATAGCCACTAGGACAGAGGTTTTTCCATGCACAGAGGTTATTGTATGGTTGTTTCCAAAAATAAACATGGCGGGGATGATAATAAGTGATGAAGAAGGCAAGTTGGTTTCATCATTCGCACCAGCATTCATTTCAAAAGCATACAGTCTACCAGAAGTAGAAATAAGTGTGACCATAGACTGGGTCACCAGTCTTAAGTTTGACTACCACCATAGTAAAGGGGATGATGATTGAGGGAAAAACCTTCAGACATAAGTAGTCAGAAGAGTATGAAACAACTAATCTTCGAACCGCATTTAGAATAGTAGCATTGATGTTAAGCAAGTTGTGTGGTAGGTCTAATGGAAAAATGTATAATTTTGGGTGGATTCCACTTATGTATTATGTAGCAATGGAAGGAACAGTTTTTAACTGGGCAGATATTGCTACTAGAAACTAGTCCAAAGGTATCAAGGTGGATCAGGAGGGTTTAAAGCAGAGCAAATCGAAATTCTTCATGTCATCCTTTTTGATATATTGTATACTCTATAAGCACCGGTTTGAGAAGATGAATTGTGTATGGGTAGAGCGGAAGGCTCCTATTTACATTGCATACTAGATTATGGGAGCCCACAGATATCATAGTCATTATTAGTTAATTTGTGAAGAATTCATCAGGCTCCTATATAACTTAATCTTTTTAGAAGACTATCCATGTCTTTCAGAAGAAGCAGTAGAGTCTATAAAAGAGTATGGTGACTATTTTTTTACCAAAGAAGGAACTTATTTGAGAATTTATGGAGGCACCAGAGCACCATCACTGCTACCCAAGTATGCCACATACTAATAGTACTGAAGGAGGCAGTCAGACATGTATTCCTATATGGTTTTGGAATCCATTTGTTCGACATCAAGAAAGTTGTTTTCCCTCTAGTACCCTTTTATGTGGGAAGTTACAAGTTTAACAAAGTCAAAAGCGCTCTGGATTTCGTCAAAGAGCTAGAAATCTTCCACTTTGGGGAGAAAAGCTTCCATAGGAATGATTCACAAGGAAGGGTGGTAGTTCACAAGGTTGGCCATAAGGTGAATTTTGATTATGCGGATTATGTAGATAAAGAAGAACAAGTATTCAGAAATTTTTATAGTATGGCAGCCTTAAGAAAGAGGTTGAAAGGAAAGGCATTTGGAGCTAAAGGAAGTACCAGCAATAACCCAAAGGCAAGTGAAGGATATGAGGAAGTTGCAAAGAAAGCATGAGAAGAAAGTACTCAGAGGCATACAACTGGGGAAAAGAAGTTGTTGGCAGAAGAGGCATGGAGAGATAGAGAAGAAGCTTCGAAGCAGAAGAGAAAAGAATCTATTTTGAATAAAATGGAAAACTGGGAGAAAGACTTAGCTAAAGGTGATTCAATCTCTGATCAAGGCATGCAGGATACAAGAGGGCTTCCAGAAGGGCAAGACCAACATACTGAAAAATTTCAAGGTGGTGGAGGCCCAGCACAAAGCCCTATGCAGGATAATCCAGAGAACTTGACAACCACATCTAGCAGCATCCTTATAGGAGGTCATGTTCCCATAGCTGAAATGGGACTCGTACCTTTTACGCCATCAAAGCAATACGATGTGGCATGTTTAGAGGATATTTGTTTTGATCCTAAAATGAAATACATTGTCTGGAGGAAAGAGAAAAATTTGAAGGTAGGAGCTCAACCAGAGGTAACCACAATAACAAAGAGAACAATCATGAAGAATGTAGAAGAGCACCAGAAATAATTGGCTTCTATGGGCATTGCAAATTCCTATGCAAATGCTCACAATGTGGACAAGATTATGGAAAACATTGAACAAAACAAGGGAAAAATGGTTGAAATGAAAGAAGTGTTGAGGAAAGAAGAAAAGGTAGGAAGAGTGTCCAAAAGAAAATATGAGGCTACATTCTCAGAGTTTGAAAGGCTTCAGCAAAGACATCAGATCTTAGAAGCAGAATGGGAAAGTTTGAAATCATCAAATGAGGAATTGATTAAGGACAAAGGAAGTCTAGAAAATAGACTGGCAGAGTTAAAGTTGTAGAAGACTGCTACTGAGGGGAAGGCCAAGCAGTATGAAACCCAAGTAGCAGAGTTGGAGACCCATAAAGCTTCACTGGAAGTTTTACTAAAAGAAGAAAATGAGCAAAGAACCGATATTGAGCTAGTGACGAAGCATGTCCTCATGCTCAGGAGTAAAATTTATTAGATGTAGCTTCAAATAGCCGATGAGATGTTGAAATTTCGGCAAGTAGAAACTAGATTGGATGAAATTGTGAGTACAAATTCTTATTTTTTAGACAGGACCTAGGATATCCTGGAAATTCTTCAAGGACGTTTGAGTTGGTTGGAAACAACCAAGGAGCCTCCAACTAATGCACCCATCAAAGAATCAGAGACAGTGAAGCTAGAGTATAAACTACTGGAGTTTGGGAGTAAGACTGCATAGGAATTGGTAAAGGCAATCCGGAGGAATAAAGGTGTTTGTGCAGAATTCTATAGAAAAGTTCTCACAACTTACAATTGTTGTCAAACATCTGCAAAGAAAAGGTTAGAACAATTACCCAATCATGAAGAATTTTTAAAGCAATTGCGGGTCAGATGGCAGGAGGATGAACTGGGTATTCATCTGGTCAAGGGTTTAGATGAGAAAGCACTGAAAGTTATAATAGCCCACGCAACAGTTAGCAATCATCTATTGGAAGATCAAATTCATTGGAATCCAGCCAGAGTGGAAAATATAAAATCCCAAGTTTCCAAACATGAGATCACTATTAGATTCCTAGAGGCATCAGGGTTAGAGACCATAGCGACAGATGCAAATGTTTGGAATAAATTCATAAATGATGTGGCTGGGTCCACTTAGTATTTTGTTTTATTAATTTTTGTAATATTTTCCTAAGCTAGCGAGTCCGCTAGGAGACAAAGGCCTTTTTGGTACTTGATTTGTAAACGGATCCCAAAGGGTAAGGGAGACCAAGAGACATTTGAAATTTTATAAATAGAGATCAAGTCAATAGAGTTAGGGGGGCATTTTTCATGCTATCTTTTAGAAAATTTATTGTAATAAGAACTACTTGCTTTTATAATAAAGAAGTTATATTTTCTGCTGGAGAAGGAACTGTGAAGTATCAAATGCTTGCTGCAGATTGGTTGAATGTTGGATTACTTCTATTCCAGGTTTAGTCTATGAAATTTGAGATCATTCTAACTCATGAATTATTTCCATGTTATGAATGATTTCCTGTTTATTTTTGTGAAACTTATGCAATATATTGAGTAATGAATATTTAACTAACAATGAGCTATCTCTTTGTTTATCTTTCTTTGTGTATTTATGTATTCTGAATTATGAACGACTACCTGTAATGTTCTTTATGCATGCATTATAGTACATTACTCATCGTTAGATATAATCTTGCTCCTTGGGGATAGGTTATATAGAACTAGTTAGCTTAGCATAGTTGTTATTTGTTTATGATTTACAAGAAAAAGGGGTTTTAAGATGAGAGGTAAGAACCTGTGCATCACATTGTGGACTCTTTGTTGTCTCTATCATTTGCACTTACATTAGGCACTTGCACATCATACATAAACATAAAACTAAAAAAAATACACTTAAATGGTGGACTGGGCCACAACCGATAAAACAAGATTTAACCGTTACTTGACCTACGATATTCAGACCGTAAACCGGACGAATTCCCCATATCAAACAATAACGAGCTATTTGGGAATGCTTATTGGGGAGAATCCCTACTGTTGTTACCTAGTATTTTTCTAGGCCTCAATAGTTTTGGCACTAGAAGGAGGGACACCAATGCATGGCTGGCCAAGGAAATCCATTTTCTCGAGAATACTCCACCGGTGACAGTTCTGAAACCAGTTTCTTTCGAAGACCTAGTCCTAAAGAAAAAGTCACAGAGTATCTCTATTCCATTGATAACAAGGTGGTTGATGATTTAAGGATAATTACAAGGGCATATGCAAAGAAGATTGGGGGGCTACCCAATATTCCAACCTTGCCTAGAAGAGAAGTGTGTAAGAAGGACCGTCGTTACTTGGTGAACTCAGTGTTAGTGGAAGACCTTGAAGAACTGGTAGAAAAAACTTTGCAAGAAGTTGTGCAACCTCTAAATCAGTCAAGACCATATCCCTCTCACTGCTCACCTTTTCAAATCCCTGTCTAATATCCTCCTCAATCTCCACTTAGAATCATGGCAAATGTGAATGCAAATCAGCCTCCTCCACCACTTGCTTGGAGGGCCAGATACCCTGTAAATATTACTCCTCCATTGCATGCTATGCCTCATAATTTTGATAAGGCATTTCCCAAGTTGGAACCAAATGAAGGGATTCTTGTGGATGATAATTTGCAAATTTTTTATCTAGCTTTAGAAGGCTTACAAGAAGCAGAGCATGAAGACGTAGTCTGCAGATTTTTCCCTCACACTCTTAAGGGAAAAGCAGCCTCATGGTATTTTTCCCTGCAAGCGAATTCAATTACAAATTGGAATACCTTTGAGAGATTGTTTAGAAAAAAATATGGAATCTAGAAAACCCATGTTGCTTTAATGAAAGGGTTGATTTCCCTAAAGAAAGAAAAGAAATAAAGGGTGCATAAATTCACTCAGAGGTTTGCTGCCTACATGAATAACTTTGATGCAACTACAAAACCGTCTGAGTACGCCCTAATTTAGTACGACACCTCAGCTCTTGGGCTTGACCTAGCCATATTTTTCAAAAGAGCAGTTAAGCCCACCTTAGTAGAGACTTATGAAGAAGCTGAGAAGGTGGAAGCCAAAATGGATAGTATAGACCAATAACCTATACAATCAGAAGAAAAAACCTATGGGAACATAAATCCTCTATTGTTAACTAAGCCTAAAGATGAGCAGTCACATGAATTAGATGGTGTGGTAAAAATGATGCAGAAACTGTCAAATAGAGTAATTGATATAGAAAAGGAGAAGGAGTCCCATAAACAATACAACCCTTATTATAAAAAGAGAGATGATAATGGTCCACCCAAGCCTGCCTCTCATAGCCCCTCGGTTATGAATTTAACAGAGGTACGAATGGACAATTTCTATACATTCCATCAGTGGCCTCACTCTAAAAAACATTTCCCATAGTGGATAAATTCGATGACTTTAGTGATGAACCAGCTATTAGATTCCAAGTTGACAAAAACTGTGGATGAAAAGGAGAAGGGTCATGAACCAACAGAAACCCAAGAAGAAGACACTTTGGTTTTCTGGGATTGTGTTTCCATGTTTAATATAGAGGATGAAGATATCAATGAAGAAGAAGGAATACTAGAAACAAATGTTACAACAAGGAGTTAGAGCTCATTGAAAGAGGATAACATGATACTGCCCAAGATAAAGAAACTTCAGGAGAACATGAAAAAGATAAAAAATAATTCTCAAACGGTTAATATACCGAAGTTTATCATCACAAGCCAGAATCCCAAGACATTCAATATACCTGTGAAGTCTACAGAACACAAAGTTGAGAATGTCAAGAAGAATTCCACTGAACAGGAAATGGGATATGACATTGTAGGAGGTATTCAAAATACTAAAGCAAATATCTCCTTGTTTGAAATGTGTAATCTACCACAACAAAAGTAAAATTTGTTAAAGGCACTTGAGACTCCTATGAAGGAACCCCAAAATGATACCCAAGCTGATGAAGAGATTGGTGAATCAAGTTTAGGAGGAAAGTCTAAATATAAAACTCCAGCATTCCTCCTTACTTTTGAAATTTTCAATTACAACATGCATAATTGTTGGTGGACTCTAGAGCATCAGTAAATTTCATGCCACTTTCAGTTTGCAAGGTGTTTGCAAGCAAATAAATGGTCAAACCAAGACAACTACAGGTCAAGTGGTCAAATTGGATAGGACTGCCGTAAAAGTGGTAGGAGAAATGGAATATGTCCTAATACATATATCAACAAATGAGAGGGTCTCCCAGTATATTAACATTGTTGTAGTAGATATCTCGAACGCATATGGTTTGGTTTTTAGCCGGGATTGGTCAGCAAAATTGGAGGGATATTTTGCATCAGATTGGTCACATGTATGGTTACCTTATAAAGGTTGTCAAAATCAACTAAAGGTGTTAAGGGAACCTCAGATGAAGCACAACATAACTCAGTTGGAAGGCAAGAATGAACTGGTTAATTCTGTTTTGGGAAACTATTTTCTTGAGCTTGAACCAGGAAATTACCAAGTTGAAGAAGCCAGTAATACATCAAATATCCAGCTCGATCTCCTTCAGTTTTCATAGGCTGATAAGATTGATTGTAATATAGTAGAGTTAGTCTTAGATGTAGTTAGTAGTTCAAATTCAGTAGGAGTAGAAAATTTTTGGAGTATGCCACTACATGAGATGCATAAATATATATTCCTTTCTGAATTCCAATGCAATCCTTCCTATATGAAAGCCTAAATAAAACTCTCATCCAAGCAATCCAATGCAAGTACCTCCTCAAATCCATATGCAAAAAATGAAACTACCTTGTATTTTTTGATATAAAAGAATGAAAAATGCAATAAAAGTCATCTAAAACTATCAGTCTCTGCAGCAAGTATAAAACACAAGCCCAGCAAGACACCGAGACAAAAAAGAGTAATGCACTAATGGAAAAACAAAAAGGATAAATGACTAAAACTACTTTCAAAGAAAAATCAATGAAAAAGCGGTCTCTGGTCACAAAAGAAGCATCCAACAGACAACATCAGACCCAAGGAAGACCCAACCACACTCACAACCCACCCAACAACTTCCCACAACATCAAACTCACCAAAAGGGAGGATGTACGTGACTGTTTAAAGAATAGCTGCGTATATACACGACTTTTGTCTAAAAAGCTGCATGTATACGTGGATTTTGGCCAAAACACTGCATGCATACGTGAATTTTGGCCAAAAATCCACATGTGTATGTGAATTTTGGCCAAAAACCTGCGTATACAGAGAAGACAGTGGTAAAAAGCAGTCCAAGGGTCAAACCAATAAAGGGGAGTGTCAATGGATGAACATACTATAAAATGCAACATAGAAACAAGGAGAAACAAAGAGCAAGTCAAGAATATCAAGCACATTGTGCCCCCAAACCCCAATGAAAAACAAAGAACATCCCCAATATGGTCTCCAATTCTATTACGGAGAAAACTTCCCATGGCTTGGGGTACCACAACAGACAGAGTAACCGCAGAAATCAATCCTTTCCTATATGCAAGAGAAACCAAAAATCTAACACTAAAGGATCTTGATACATACCTTATTCCGGATGATTGATGTAGATCCCCATTGAGCTTTTCCAGTCTCGCTTGTATATGTAATTTTCTGTCTCAACATTCAGCAAACAAGACAAGCATGCTATATATAATTGTGTTAGACCTACTCTAGCATATATAATCAATAACATATAAGCATTTAAAAGCATCCATGGATTCAATACTTATTTAAATACACATTATTGGACAGGAAAAGATATTTCTATTAATATAAAACATAGATTACAATAGTGACAACCTCTATCGGTACATCTGCGAATCAGAGAAAATGAGTCCTCCACCTGGGCCTCCACCACTTCAATCCTCCATCTCTCGATAGTAAGCTCACAAGAAAAGGAAAGATTTGGAAGAACACAAAGTGCTCCAAGGGACAAAGGGATGCAGACTCAAGTATAAGCTCCAGCAACAATGGACTATAGTTTTCTTGCTCTTCAAATCCTCCCCTTTCAATGTATCCAAAGGGTTCCTTATATAGTGCTTCAATGGGGTAATGAAAGGTCAAATACGAGCGACCTCAAGGAATATAGAGGACCAAGAGACAAGTGATTTGAATCCACATCAAGGCAAACTACAAAACTATTTGGCCTTTTGCACACATCCCGATGTATGCGAGTTTGACAGTCAAATCAACGTATATACATGAGAATAGGTTTAAAAGATGCGTATAGAAAATAATGCATGTTTTTAGGGATGATCTTGGAAACATAAAAGGTACAAAAATGGTCCATGGGGTCTAAAGAGTCTATAGAGGGATAGGGAAGGCCATAAAGGTGTGATCCACCATGTGTGGTAAAATCATCTATAACATTCTTTATTTTGACAGTTCCAAGACCATGGAAGGATCAGGAGCTGGTTGTGTCCTGATTGATCCAGAGAAAAACAATTATTTTTTTCATGTAGATTAGAATTTGAGTGCACAAATAACACAGTTGAGTATGAAGCATTAGTCCAACAACTGAAAAAAGCAATGGAATTAAAAGTAAAAAAGCTAAAAGTGTACGAAGATTCCAAAATCATTGTTAAACAAGTTCGGAACAAAATTAATTGCATATCACCACATTTGAAGTCTTATTAAAATGAATTTTGGGATTTATTAACAAATTTTCATGCATTCAATATTTCTTCAATTCCTAGAGTAAAAAATGCAGCACCTGACTTGTTAGCTACTTCAACTAATAGATGTTCAATTGAATTGCTTTTCAGGCCTTCTGTTCCAAACAATATTACCAATCTGAGGGTGTTTTATGATGATCAGCAAATTATGGAATGTCTAATGAATGATGAAACCTTCAAGAGAGCCATAATAGATGAAGAAGAACATCAAGCATACCTCCAGAATGAAAACTTTATTCCTAAAGGAGTCAGAACTTTGGAACAGATGTTTGATCTAGACTACAAGTTTAGAAAACCAACAAATGTCAAGACACACAGTTCATCTTTGAAATTTGAGCTAATAAATCTAGGGTTAGAGGCTGAACCCAAATATGTGAATTTGGGGAAGTGTTATTCACCCGGGGAGAAGAGAAAATTCATCAGTTTATTCAGACAATACAAATATGTATTTGCTTGGACCTACGAATACCTCAAAACTTATGACACCAAAATTATACAGCATGTTATTCCAATCAAAGTTGGAGTCAAACCTTATCAGCAGCCTCTGAGAAAGATGCATTGCAAACTAGAAACCCTAATTCAAAGTGAGGTAAAAAATCTTCTGGATGCTAAGATCATAATCAAAGTTAGACATTCAGAATGGGTTTCGAATTTGGTACTGGTACGAAACAATTCTGGAGAGATAGACTTTGTGTTGATTTCATAAATCTAAACCGTGCATCCGACAAAGACAATTACCCTATCCCACCCATGGAACAAATACTACAAATGGTCTCAGGTTCTGATTTGTTTTCTCTATTAGATGGATTCTCAAGCTATAACCAAGTGCTAGTAGCAGAAAAAGACAAACTCAAGACCACCTTCAGAACCAAGCGGGGGACTTTTGCATATAGAAGAATTCCCTTTGGACTCATTAACGCTGAAGAAATTTTCCAAAGGAATATGGATATATCTTTCCACGGTCTTATTGGCCGAAGCATTGTAGTTTATTTGGATGATGTCATAGTATTTTCTAAGAAGAGAGAAGAACATGCATTTCATTTGAAATAGAGTTTCGAAACATGTAGAAAATATTGCGTTTCTTTAAATCCCAAGAAATGTGTTTTCGTTGTTACAGAAGGAAAGCTATTGGGTCATGTTATTTCAAAAAAAGGGATCTCAATAGACCTAGAGAGAATTAAAGGAATAGAACAAATTCCTTCACCCCATAATAAAAAAGGTATGCAG
Organism: Pseudotsuga menziesii; assembly: GCA_001517045.1. NCBI lineage: Eukaryota > Viridiplantae > Streptophyta > Pinopsida > Pinales > Pinaceae > Pseudotsuga > Pseudotsuga menziesii. Next base: position 139,536 of record LPNX011095455.1, on the reverse strand, counting down.
TCTTTTATGGGGACAATTAATTTTGTGCGAAGGTTTGTGCCAGACTTTGCTCAAATAGTCAAACCTTTGCAACAAATTATCTAGCAAATTGTTCAATTCAAGTGGATTGATTCAGAGAAGGATACATTTGATAAGATTAAGACATCCATAGCTCATGCACCATCACTTAAAAGTCCCAACTTTGGAAAATATTTTATCTTGTACACTTTTGCTTCAAATGATTCATTAGTAGTGGTGCTTACACAAAAAGAAGAAGGGGGAGATGAGTACCCCATATCGTTTATGAGGTCTGGTCTGCAAGGGGATGAATTGAATTATCACGTTTTTGATAAGCAAGCTTATGTAGTTTTCAAGGAGGTGAAGCAATTCATACCATGTATCCTTAAGAACCGAACCAAAGTGATAGGTCCACACCTGACAGTCCAATCTCTTTTGTACAGAAAGAGTAAGGAGAAAGAAGAGGTAATTGGGTAATGGCCTTGCAAGAATACGACCTAGAATTTAAACAACAACCATAGTCAAAGGACAAGGACTTTCCAAATTGATGGCTGAGGGTCAAGACAATGAAGACAACAATTGGGATAATGAGGCTGAATTACAAATGGTGGATGTATGTCCTTTATTCACAGCTCCAAAATCCTGGTATAGAGACTTAGTTCATTGTCTTCAAGAAGGGTTCTTGCCGGAACATTGGAATCCCAAGCAAAGGAGAGCATTACACCTAAAATCAGCCTTGTATCAGATTATTGATAAAGTTCTTTAAAAAAAAACTACGATGGAGTTTTTCTCAGATGCTTGGAACATGAAGATGCAAATAAGGTTGTGGTAGAACTACATGATGGACCTGCTGGAGGTCATTTCTCAGGAGATACAAAAGCACACAAGATTTTAAGATCTGGGTATTACTAGCCAACTTTGTTTAAATATGCTCACGCTCATGTTAGGAAATGTGATACTTGTCAAAGGAGTGGTGGAAGACAAGCAAAGGCAACATGACCTTTAAAGCTAGTTATTATTTCAGAACCATTCAAGCAATGGGGGATTGAAAGTATCGAAGAGATCAATCCAAATTCTTCATTGTAGCATAAGTACATCCTGACAGCAACATACTACTTCACTAGATGGGTAGAATCCATTCCATTGTGAAAAGTGAATGAAGATGCAGTTATGGACTTCTTGCAAGACCATATTATGACCAGGTTTGGGGTTCCAATTTCCCTGATTTTTTTATAATGTTTCATATTTTTCATCTATTATATTGACTACATTTGCAAATGAAAAAGGAATTAAGATGCATTATTCTGCTAACTAATATCCACAAGGTAATGGTCTAGCGGAATCTACAAATAAAAAACTCATTAGGATTTTGAAGAAAACAGTCATAGAAAATCAAAGGAGTTGGCACCTAGCTTTCCCTAATGCACTCTGCGATGATAGAGTCACACCCAAGAACTCCTTAGGTGTGTCACCCTACACTCTAGTCTATGGGAAAGAAGCTATTCAGCCTCCCAATATTCTGTTTCCATCCTTTCGACTAGCCCAAGATTCTAGAGGAACTAACAATGAATTTTTATAAATCATAATCAATAATCTGTTAAAGTTAGAGGAGTCTAGATCCAAATCGAGAGAGAGGTTTAAAAATCAACATGAAATGGTGAAGAGATGGTTTTATAAGCACAATATTGGAAAGAAGGAATTTGAAGTAGGTGATTTAGTTCTTAAGTGGGATCACTTGCATGATGAGAAGGGAAAGCACACTAAATTTCCGCAATTATGGAGAGGCCCTTTTCATATTGTAGAGAAGTTAGGACCCTCAACCTATAAATTGCAATATCTATAGGGGTGGGAAGAGAACTTGCCGGTAAATGGTTAAGTTCTCAAGCCTTACTTTTCTTAATTCTTTTTGAGTTTTCTTTGTACATAAATAAAATGTTTGATTGTTTTCAGCTTTGCTTTATTTAGATTAGTTCTGCTTGATTTACATTTTCCTTGCTTAAGATTTGATTTCTTGTTTTTTTTATTTTGCTTTACCTTATGTTTCAATAAACCAGCACAACTTTTGGTTTTGGAGTTCATCATAGTTCTGTATAAACTAAAATCTTTGACCAAAGACTCCCTGCTATTTGCACATACATCATGCTTAAGGATCCTTTAATATTAGCAGATTATTTGAATAGATTATGAACACATTGAAGTCCTATTTAATCCCTTTAAAATAACTAAGGTCAGAAAAGTCCAAAATACTATTTTGAGGCTCCATTCACTTCACACTAAAGTCTGTCCTAGGAGGCTAACAGCAAAAGACCCATGGAGAGGAATTAGGGTAAGCAGTTGTATTATATTTAAATGATCCCATGCCACAAATGAAATCCAAAAGGCTAAAAGAGTCAAATCCCCCAGGAAGAAAGCATGTATCAAAAAGACATATGGAACAAAATTAGTTTGAATAAGATTGCTCGAAAGTTCTTCTTCGTTCGTGAGCTGAAATCAGAATATCTCTCACACAAAAGGACACTATGGATGGAAGAACCTGAACAAAATCTCAGAAAGAAAGCAATCCGGGAAGACTCAAAAGGACGAAAGTCCAAAAGCATCAAAAGAATGCAAGAATGGGATGGGAATGAGGAACAAATGGATATATTTGTTCACAACCTGTTACGATCCTGTGGTGTCTAAGTTGGAAGCTATCTGAAGGCAGAGTTAAAATAAACTTCATGTCTTGGCCTTAGAAGAGTTATCAAGACTTGGAAAGCTCGTTTCTCTTATCCCATTTGACCATAATCAATGTTAAAATGTTCATAAATATTGTATTCTAGAAAATCTAGGCATCTTAAAGGAATCTAATAAAATGATCTAACTGGATTATTTAAAGCAGTTGTTGTTTCAAAATTCAGTTGTTCAGAGATCTATGTCTCCCAGTTAGTCATCAATTGTTGACGCTGCAACATTTCCCAAAAATATTTTGATATTTTTTGGCCCCCTTGAAAATCTTAATTGCCTTTGCTTTTATTGTCTTTTTTATTTTCCTGTCCATCATGAAGTTTGAAAAAATTTCATTTTTTACCAAGGAAGAAAGTCTATTTTTGATCCGCAGCAGCGGACAGTTTCTCAAGCTCGAGCTACTACATCAGGCTCTTCTTTGATTTCACGCCGCTATGGCGAGCCTTTCCTAACTTATGAGCTCAAAAGACGGGCATTTTTTTCTCTCATCACTGCCATAGCGAAAGGTTGTTGATTATCGAGCCGCTATGGTGGGTATATTTTTATCTTATGCGTCGATGTCCACCTAGTCCCGCTATGTCGATGAGCTTTTTAAGTTGCGTCTGTTACGCTGACAAGTTTCTGTTGTCTTTCGATTTGATTCCCCATGAGACACTACGGTGAACGTTTCCTTTTTTGTGAGCCATGACGGCGGGTTTTATTCTGTCTCACGAGCCGTCATCTATTTCCTCCCGCTATGGTGGAAAACTTCGTGAGTCTTACCCATTACGGCGGCGGACTTTAAGGTTCACTTTTATTAGCATCCAAGAGCTACTACAGCGGGAGTTTCTTTAGGTTTTATCTTCTACAACGAAATGTTATGTATTTTTTGTGTGTAGGTATCATTCGATACACTGTCATGGAAAATATGTTGAGTTTCAAGCCATCGTTGCGGATGGTTTGTTGTTTTCTCTCCGATATGATTTGTATCACCAAGCCATAAGGATATCGCAGGAGAATTTTGGTTTTAGGCCGCTATTGCAGATGGATTTGAGTGTCCGAGCCACCATTGCGGGTGGTTTCCCATCATGACTTAAGTCTCTAGCCCACGGTTGGTTAGCACCAGTAAGGTTACTAGGTTCACACATGCAGGTGAATGAGGAGTTTTAACAGCCCAAAAAGCCTTTATTTTCCCATTTTCAATTGCTTTTTACTTGTTGTTTTTCACAGAGTTCGGTGAGCTTGGAGAACGTGATCCATTTGAAGCCTACTATGCGATTATTATGGTGAAGCTCACATGGCCTGTACTCACTGTTCATTTTCAATTGTGTGGCATTTTTACCGATTGGACAGGTGGGTTTTTCTTATCTTTTTCCCAGTAAATGATTTGGTAAGGTTTGCATCTGTTCATCGTCGTTGGTGGTTAGGTTTGGCCAAGTATTTAGGGGGTTTTCGTTTCCTGTTTCTTTTGGTCAAGATGTCACGGCGTATTTTTTCCCTAGTAAGTACATAGGCCTTATTCCTATTCAAAGGCATTTTCGCCCAATTGGCTAGGTCAGAGATGAGTTCTCAGGAGGCCGAGCTTCGTGCCAGGATGCAGAAAATTGGCCACTCAAGTGTGGGTTTTGGCCTGGGTAGCGGTTTTCTTTTTCTGTGCAAAGCTTGCCAATGGAAGTTCCTTAGATGTCAACCATGGGATTTTTAGGCGTTGTTTTAACCTAGGGCGTAACCCCCATTTTTGGTTCTTCGAAGCTTTGTGCACCTGTGAGAGAGTTAGGGTCATTTTGGGGGTTTCGGTTTTAATATAGACCTTAGGTTTTTCTAGCAGTGGTTGCCTGCAGTTCAGTACGGTTTTTTCTAACCGCAACCCTAAGCCGATTTCGTAGTACTGTTTATAATGGAAGGAACAGATAGGGTAAAGAAGTTTTAGGTTTTTACTCTGAAGTGATGTATATGTATGTTTGAATTCACTTACATTAATCATATGGGTGCTAAGACAGTTTTGTTTTGTAGGTACTGTTTGCTGCGGAAACCATTCCAAGGAAGGGGAGGAAGAAGCTTAAAATCACTGAGAGCGAGTCTGACATAGATATTGTTGAAGTCCTGCCTGCGGTAAAAGTTGAGATAGTATACAAAGACACTAAATTAGTTACAGGGGAAGATCCTCAGTTGAAATGGGGCCATATATATCCTATGATGGTTGATAAGAAAGTGCTAGAAGCTAGATTGGGAGATCTTGCTTTGTATGAGAATATTTTGAGGTCTGGGTTAACCAAGATAGCCACTAGGCTAGAGGTTTTTCCATGCACATAGGTTATTGGAAGGTTTTTTCCAAAAATAGACATGGTGGGGATGATAATAAGTGATGAAGAAGTCAAGCTGGTTGCATCATTCGCACCGGCATTCATTTCAAAAACATATAGTCTACCAGAAGTAGAAATAAGTGTGATCACAGACTGTGTCATGAGTCTCAAATTTGACTATACCACCATAGTAAAAGGGATGATGACTAAGGGAAAAAAATTCATACATAAGCAGTCAGGAGAGTATGAAACAACTAATCTTCAAACCCCATTTATAACAGTAGCATTGATGTTAAGTAGGTTGTATGGTAGGTCTAATGGAAAAATGTATAATGGGTGGATTCCCATTATGTATTATGTGGCAATGGAAGGAACAGTTTTTAACTGGGCAGATATTTCTACTAGAAACTTGTCCAAAGGTATCAAGGAGGCTCATGCAGGTTTAAAGCAGAGCAAATCAGAATCCTTCATGTCATCCTTCTTGATAGATTGTATACTCTATAAGCACCGGTTTGAGAAGTTGAATTGTGTATGGGTAGAGGGGAAGGATCCTATTTACATTGCATACCAGATTATGGGAGCCCACAGATATCGCAGTCATTATCAGTTAGTTTGTGAAGAATTCATAAGGCCCCTATATTAGTTAATATTTTTAGAACACTGTCCATGTCTCTCAGAAGGAGCAATAGAGTATATAAAAGAGTATGGTGACTATTTTTTCACCAAAGAAGGAACTTATCTGAGAATGTATGGAGGCACTAGAGCACCATCATTGCTTCCCAAGTATGCCACATACTACATAGTACTAAAGGAGGCAGTCATATAGGTCTTCCTAGATGGTTTTGGAAGCCATTTCTTCGATATCAAGAAAGTTGTTTTCCCACCAGTACCCTTTTATGTGGGAAGTTACAAGTTTAACAAAGTCAAAAGCACTCCGAATTTTGTCAAACAGCTAGAAATCTTCCACTTTGGGGAGAAAATATTCCATAGGAATGATTCACAAGGAAGGGTGGCAACTCACAAGGCTGCCCATAAGGTGAATTTTGAGTATGTGGATTACGTAGATAAAGAAGAACAAGTATTCAGAAATGTTTATAGTATGGCAGCCTTAAGCAAGAGGTTGAAAGGAAAGTCATTTGGAGCTAAAGGAAGTAGCAGGAATAACCCAAAGCCAAGCGAAGGAGATGAGGAAGCTGTAAAGAAATCACAAGAATAAAGTACTCAAAGGCTTGCAGCTGGGGTGAAGAAGTTGTTTGCAGAAGAGGCATAGAGAGATAGAGAAGAAGCTGCCAAGAAGAAGAGCAAAGAAGCTATTTTGAAGAAAATGGTAGAGTGGGAGAAAGCCTTAGCTAAAGGAGATTCAATCTCTGATCAAGTCATGTAGGATAAAGGAGGGCTTCCAGAAGGGGAAGACCAGGATACTGAAGAAATTCAAGGTGGTGGAGGTCCAACACAAATCCCTATGCAGGGTAATCCAGAGAACTTGACAGCCACATCTAGTAGCATCCTTACAGGTGGTCATGTGCCCATAGCTGAAATGGGACTCATACCTTTTACACCATCAAATCAATATGATGTGGCATGTTTAGAGGATATTTGTTTTGATCCTAAAACAAAATCCATTATATGGAGGACAGAGAAAACTTTGAAGGTAGGAGCTCAGGCAGCGGTAACCATAGTAACAAAGAGAATAGTCATGAAGAATGTAGAAGAGAACCTAAAAGAATTGGCTTCTATGGGAATTGCAAATGCCTATGCAAATTCTCACAATGTGGATAGTCTTATGGAAAACATTGAACAATACAAGGGAAAATGGATGAAATGAAAGAAGTGATGAGGAAAGAACAAAAGGTAGGAAAAGAGTCCAAAAGAAAATATGAGGCTACCTTGTCAGAGTTTGAAAGGCTTCAGCAAAGACATCATATCTTAGAAGCAGAACGAGACAGTTTGAAATCACTAAATGAAGAATTGAGTAAGGAGAAAGGAAGAATGGAAAATAAAGTGGCATAGTTAGAGCTGTAGAAGACTACTGCTGAGGGGAAGTCCAAGCAGTATGAAACCCAAGTAGCAAAGTTGGAGACCCAGAAAGCATCACTGGATGTTTTACTAAAAGAAGAAAATGAGCAAAGAACCGATACTGAAGCATTGACGAAGCATGCCCTCATGCTCACGAGTAAAATTTATCAGATTTAGCTTCAAATAGTCAATGATATGTTGAAAGTTTGGCAAGTAGAAACTAGGTTTAATTAAATTGTGAGTACAGCTTCTTATTTTTTAGACAAGACCCAGGATATCTTGGAAATTCTTCAAGGACGTTTGACTTGGTTGGAAACAACCAAGGAGCCTCCAACTAATGCACCCATCAAAGACTTAGAGATAGTGAAGTTGGAGTATGAACTAATAGAGTTTGGGAGTAAGACTACGGAGGAATTGGAAAAGGCAGTCCGGAGGAGTAAAGGTGCTTGTGCAGAATTCTGTAGAAAAGTTCTCACAAAATACAATTGTTGTCAAACATCTGTAAAGAAAAGGTTAGAAGAATTACCTGATCATGAAGAATTTTTAAATCAATTGGAGGTCAGATGGTGGGAGGATGAACTGGGTATTCAGTTGGTCAAGGGTTTAGATGAGAAGGTGTTGAAAGTTGTAATAGCCCATGCAGCAGTTAGCAATCATCTATTGGAAGATCAACTTCATTTGATTCCAGCTAGAGTGGAAAATATAAAATCCCAAGCTGCCAAACATGAGATCACTATCATATTCCTAGAGCCATGAGGGTTTGAGACCATAGCGACATATGCAAATGTTTGGAAGAAATTCATAAATGATGTGGCTGGGTCCACTTAGTATTTTGTTTTATTAATTTTTGTAATATTTTCCTAAGCTAGCGAGTCCACTAGGAGACAAAGGCCTTTTTTGTAACTGATTTGTAAAAGGATCCCAAAGGGAAAGGGAGACCAAGAGACATTTGAAATTGTATAAATAGGGATCAAGTCGATAGATTTAGGGGGACCTTTTTCATGCTATCTTTTAGAAAAGTTTTTGTAAGAAGAACTACTTCCTTTTATAATAAATAAGTTGTATTTTCTGCTGGAGAAGGCATTGTGAAGTCTCAAATGCTTGTTGTAGATTGGTTGAATCTTGAATTACTTCTGTTTCAGCTTTAATCTATGAACTGTGAGATCATTCTAACTCATGAATTATTTCCATGTTATGAATGATTTCTTGTTTATTTTTGTGAAACTTACATAGTATATTGAGTAATGAATGTTTAACTAACAATGAGCTATCTCTTTGTTTATCTTTCTCTATGTATTTGTGTATTTTTAATTATGAATAGCTACCTGTAATATTCTTTATGCATGCATTACAGTACATTACTCATCGTTATATATAATCCTGCTTCCTGGGGATATGTTAGATAGAGCTAGTTAGCTTAGCATAGTTGTTATTTGTTTATGATTTAGAAGCAAAAGGGGTAATAAGACGAGAGGTAAGAACCTATGCATCACATTGTGGACTCTTTATTGTCTCTATCATTTGCACTTAGATTAGGCACTTTCACATCATACATAAACATAAAACTAAAAAAATACACTTAAACGGTGGACCGAGCTGCAACCGGTAAAACAAGCTTTAACCATTACTTGACCTACAATAGCCGGACCGTAAACTGGAAGGATTCCCCATATCAAACAATAATGAGCTATTTGGGAATGCTTTTTGGGGAGAATCCCTACTGTTTTTGCCTGGGATTTTTCCAAGCCTCAACAGGCATTGAGTACAACCGAGGAAGAGTATGTTGTCACTTGGTCGACTATTTGTGAGGCAGTGTGGCTACGAAAGCTACTGTCTAATTGGTTTGATTTCCAGTTGGATGTGACTTGTATCTTCTGCGACAATCAAAGTTGCATGAAGCTGTCAGAAAACCTGTGTTACATGATAAGTCGAATCACATCGAGATCATGTTCCACTATATCAAGAATATGGTGCAGAGAGGAGCAGCGAATCTCCAGTACGTGGCAAAAAACGAGCATATAACCGATGTGTTTATCAAGCCTCTAGTGAGAGTGAAGTTCGAGTACTTCAAAGAAATACTTGGTGTGATCCAGAACAAGACCGCTTGAAAGAGGGAGTGATGTGCTCTAGCATAGCTGGAGAGACATGTTGTCTGAGCGTAAAACCTGGTGAAGATCATAGGTTTGTTAGACGTAATCAGTCCTGTAGCTTTTCCATGGATGTAATAAGTCCTCGCGAAGCTTGCAGGTTATCCTTGGATGTAATCAGTCCTGATATGTTTTTATGCTAGAAATTGCGGATGCATAATATCTCACATGGGAAATGATACAGGTTGTCCAAGCGAGAAAAATTCTGATGAAGCAGGATGCTCGAACGTAATCAATGTTGGAGGTTGTCCTTGGATGTAATCAGTTTTGGCGAAGCTCACAGGTTATCCTTGGACATAATTAGTCCTAATACAAGTTATTCAAGTGTAAATATGAGCCCTAGCATGGTATGTAGGTTACTCGAATGTAATAAGTTACGTGGGTTGTCCGAGTGTAAAAAGAGCCCTGGAATAGTACGCAGGTTACTCAGTGTAATATGCCCTAAAGGTTATCTGAACAAAAAATATCCTGAACGCAGGTTGTTCAGATGTAATAAGTCCTTGAGGTTGACCTAGAACGTAAAATTCCTGATGTAGCAAGTTGTCTGGTCGTAATCAGTCCTTACATATTTATCTATATATGTGCGTATTCCCATGTTGAGATGATAAGGTCATGAATCATGTGAGGTGCACCTTGTTGAGCAAAATATATGATATATATTTCGACATAAATTATCAATCCGGGGAGCTCGTAAACTTAGAGGTGCAAGCAAAATATATGCAGGATCAGAGAGACACTAACCTATTTTAATGCTTGAAAAGGAAACACACATACGACTAAAATCAAAAACATGTGACCAACTTCATCTAAGAAATCATGCGACTGAATCTATGAAAACACATGCGACTGAAGTTGAACCTAGTTTACGAAAGCAAACAAAATTGGCATGAAAAGAAATCTAATCTACGAAAGCATGAAATTGCATAACATAAATTTAACTAAGAAAGCATAAAATTGCATGAAACAAACTAATCCAAAATAATCAATATGTGACATGTGAGATGCATGCATATGAGCTCACATAAAATTAACACTACTAATGCATAATAAAGAAATCAAGATCAACAAGGAGAAATGAAAATGCTTGTATTAAACCATCAATCCATTAAATAACAATCCATGGCTAATATCTCAAAATACTTTACAAAAATTATTTCTTTACTTACACACCACTAAAGTGGCCTATTCCCAAATGAGGAGAGAACCCTCTTATTTATACATGAATGCTTTAGATAAGAAGATAAACAACTCATAATTACAAATCCACTTTTCTCTCAACCTATCCCTTCAAATCCTCCATAATATCTTGGATAATATATTCTATCTCCGTGATCTTCTCCTTTGAGCATGCTTGAATAATGATCCCAAATCTTTTTCAAATATTCAAAGCTTGAATATGAAATTCGAATTTGAGGCTAGAAGGTGATTTTTTACTTTGTTAAAATCTTCAAATAAGCCCGAAAACATCATAAAACTCACCAAACTTTGAGATATAGTGAAAATATGTTAATTTTATTAGTATTTAATCATAAATTCTCTTAAAATACTTAAAAATAAACAAATTGGAAAATAACAAGGCAACCGATATTTATTTATGAAAATTGCATAAGGAATGGTTATTGGAGTGATGAAGTGTGAGGAATAATGAAGGGAAAATAGGATGAAAATACGACATTTGGGTGACCAAACATTCCCCCAAACTAAACTTGTCGCATGTCCTCTTGCAACTATGCATAATTTTTTTAACTTTGGCTTTGCATGAATATGTTTTTAACTATAAATCATCCCATGATGTGAAATACGTAAGTAGCAGATGATTTTTCTTATGGTTGATTTTTGTGTGACAACCATGATAAATGTTGGTTCTCTTGTCAACAACATTCATTTATTTTACTTGTTTTCTTATGGTTGGTTCTTGTGTGACAACCATGAGTATGACAAATGTTGGTTCTTGTGTAAACAACATTCATTTGTTTTTATGGTTGCAATACATAAGATTTGAAAGTATACACACACTATAAATGATAAGCCATCAATGTACATTTTCTCCATCTTTATGAATCATGCCAAAACCATATCAAATTGTAACAAAGTGTAATTTGGAAGATACATGTTGGTCAATGGTAAATGAGATGATGGTATGTGTAAATTGTAATGAATATACAACACCCCCAACTGAAAATGTGTTGAGTTTATGAAAATTAGTAAGGGAATGTAACATGGCGAGGGAATTTTCCAAATTGATTAATTTTCTAGCATTTAAGGATTTACATGGTTAAATATTAGAAAAAAACATATCTCCACTTACCAAAAAGCTGATGAACTGTGCAATCGGGATGTGGTTGATGTTGATGCTCGATCACAGATAGTGAAGTGAAGGAACCTAAATTGCTGCTTGGTTGAATGAAGCAAAATATGAAAGTAGAACTGTGGTACTATCATATGGCTGGAAGTATGTTGTTGGAGTCATGAAAAGCATATAGTCTTCACCTTCTACAAAACTCGATGGTACAATTTTGACCATGCGAATAAAGGTGTCGATTTCAAGCATGGAAATAAGTCATTGGATTACCAACCATTAATGGATGTCATTAACCAATGTGAGACAACTCACCATTGATGTCAATGAGTGCCAAGGTACCTAAGTACATCTTGCAAAGTGCGAATAGATGAGCTGATGTAGATCCAATTGCAAGATCTAACGATCAAGGGATATTGATGTATTCCCATGACTGCTACCGAGAGAAATTCCCATTAGGGCATGCAAGACTCAAGGTACTCAAAACAAACTCTAGTATCTATCCCAGATAAGGTGTCGAGGTCGATGGGGAAAGACTTGTTGAAAGGTGGGCCTTAAAGAATCCCACATCAATCAACGTGAGTTGTACAAAATGAGTGGTAGGACTATAGATAAATGATCTCACGATCGAACAATTTTTATGATAGGAAAACCAAGGCAATGTAGTCATGGAACAAGAGCTGAATGGTTTTATTTATGAAGGAGAAAGATGAACTACAAATAAGGAAGGAATGTATGCGACTCAAAAAGGTAGACATGCGGGAAGTCATAATGTGTAAGGCAATGAAACAGTAGACTCCAACATGTATGACTGGCGAGCTTTGAAGGAGAACGGTAAATAATCATGTCATGACACAAATGGTTTCTATGTAGCGGAAGATGTCATGAAAAATTAAGCTCCTCCAAGCTTTCAACGAGGCATGTTTTCTAAAAATATTTTTTTATTTTTGAAAATCACTTCGGCATGAAATGCGATCGTCTCTGAACCTGGAAAAAAACTTAGTACTAATCTTGCATGAAAATTATGAGAGCTTCGAAAAATATAAAATGCAGGAATGAGTATAAATGTGAGAAATCCAAAAAAATAAAATAAAACGTGTTTTTACTTGTAGCCTTTGCAATCATTTCATCATCGATTTCCATGTGAAGTGACTCGAGAAAAAAAAATTAGTGCAACTAGTAAAACATTTGTTGATATCGTGTTGAGTAATGGAAATGTCCATTTGCAATTTTTAATTTTTACAATGTTTTGATTTTAATGTTTTTTTTTATATTAATAACAAACAAACAAAATGTTTTTGATGTGAATAAAAATGTTTGTTTCTTTTTAACTTTTAATTATTTTGTTATAATAAAACAACACAATTTAACAAAGTATTATTGTTTGGGTTTTGTTTTTGTTTTTTTTTTAAATTGTCTTTATTGTTGAATTATACATGCAAAATTGAAATAACAAATCAATATAAAAAGAAAAAACCCAAATCCAACCCATCTTCAAACGTAAAAATCAATAAGCATCCCAACTACATGACCATTTGACAATATGGAAAACACTAGATCAAAAAGATTCGAAAACTAACACTGAACTCAAGATTGTTTACAAGGAAATTTTTTTGATCACCATTTGTTCGAACCAGATTAGATTATATGAAGAATATACACAAAAAAAAACTGATTAAAATTTTGGCAGTGGGTTCTCTACTGCTTTCTTAGGTACGAAGAGGTTCTAATCATAATATTAAGCCTCAACAACATATTTGGATCAAGTTCTTTGTGAGTGTCCATTGTCAATTATGTTTTTTGTCTATAACCACTAGTAGCATAATAAGATATGGAAAGAGAAGCATATGTCACATCCCTCCCCTCATCCCAACGATGGAGAGGACATGACCTACACTGTTTCTGTTTTCAATATGGGCAATCTAGCCCCATGAACATAATAATAAAATGCATTAAAGTGAAATACATGTACATATGCATTATACATGAAATATACAATGGAATCAAAATACATTCATCATGTTCATAATAATTTATAAAACAAATTCATTGTAGAGATTAAATACACAAGAAATACTTATCTTGAGAAGACGATTCCCCACAACTAGGTATGTCGCTACAACGCTCCACCCAACCATAGGCCAATTTTCTCATCAATCTCTCAGCACCACTACCACCCCTGATATGGGAATGATTCCCACAAGGAATAAGGGAACAACAATAGGCTCACACATAGCCAAAGACACACACACACAATCAAGCCAACACATAGTTGGGTTTCACAAATTGTCTAGCCAAGCCAATAAACAACTGGGTTTCACAGGCTACTAATGCAACAATCCAATAACATATGGGTTCCTTGGAATTACTCAGTTAAGCCAACAATCACATCCAAACATAGTCAAACCACTCTAACAGATGGGTTCCTTGGACTTACTCAACCAAGCCAACACAAGGATGCACTTCACAGCAAAATACAATTGTTGGAAATGAAGGAAAGACATTCTTCAACAAAAAAAGAATTGGTAGAAGGGTAAATCAACCCCGGGGTGAGAAAATCCTATTTCAGAAATGTCTATGGGAATTCTAGGAGAAAAATCCACTGCTATAAACCCCAAAATCATGGATCTATATTCCCATCCACTAAGCATAACCAAAAACGAGTTTGCAACCAAAAATGGTTTGGTAAAATGGGGAAAAACATCCTGGAAACCAAAAATTATTTCAGAAAAATTTCTTGGGAATTACAGGGGAAAAGACGACCTCCCCAAACACTTAAAATGTGAATCTTTGCTGGTCATTCACTAAGAAACACAAAAACAGGTTTTCCTAGCCATGGCAAGATGAGGAAATACATAAAATGTGAGGGAAAAATGCACAGCAAGCTCTAGATACATGAGGAAGACAAAAACGGCCTCTTAAAACCCCAAAATCATGAACCTCTGCTTCCCATTCCCTCAAGAAACAAAAATGAATTTCTGGTCATGTATAAATGGAGAAAAATGTAGAAAAACGAGATGAGAATTCCCTAGCTATCTCCAGTTGCGTGAGGAAAAAAAACACATGGATGAATAATGGCTTGGACCTCCATTTCCAAGTACTTGGTCCATAAGTCAAAATTCATTTCCCAAAAATGGGTGGCTTCCCCAATACGAATTTGACTTCCATACTCTTCCCCATCCCTAGGCATTAACTTCCTCAACTAATTTCTAAATGACTGGGCACAAAAGACAAAAATGGGTAGTTGATAGCTTTATGGGTTTTCCCCTTGACATCTGGCTTTACCCTATTGGCTCAAGGGTTTGAATACTACCCGCCCCCCCCATTCCTTGTGAAATCATGCCTCCAACTCTTTAATGTTGCATTGACATAGCTAGTTAGCATTTTTATTAATTGCATATTTACATGATGTCCAAATTATATTGTTCTTGGCTAGCACGTGAACCATCGGCATCGATTTTAATTTCCGAAAATAGAACAATAAATCCATGGTGGGGCCTTTACCTTGAGCTCCACACCATGATTTATTAATTCTATTTACATCATATATAATTTAATGCAATTGGGTTCAAAACCGAGGTATTACACATAGCCCACCATGACGAAGAAGAAAAGGAACAATAAGAAACAAAGCCTGCATTTAGTTCTAGATACAGTCTCACCTGTGCAGTGTACAAACAAATATTCCTTCTGGTTCCATATCCAGTATGTATATCACATAAAGGACAACAAAGGGTCCCTCCTTTAGATGGATCATACATGGAAAAAGGCACAATCGATTGCTCGTAAAATTATCCCCACCGTCAATATTACCAATATCTATATTACCATTGTCAAATGAGCCTCAGTTGCATTCATACCAAAGGCCTTGGTAATACTTCCAAATGGTTTCAAGCACACAGAACTCCTCTATGATAGATTAACCCTTGTTCTCGGGGCAACTAAAGCATAATAAACTTGGAAAAGAGCTTTATTGGGAAGTGTTTTCGCCAACATGTCTCACTATCTGCAATAAGTCACTGGACGCCTGTCGAGGTATGTGTGGACAAAAATCGGGAAGGAAGTGTAAAAGGCCTGATCAACCTGGATTTTCTCGGTATGGTAGATGTATAAATAATTTTGAAACCAGAGAAATAGGTAGCTGTAATTAGATATAATACACAAAATATTGGAAGCATTCTAACAGGAGCGAGAGACGTTTGGAGGGTGTATGGTGGATGTCGTTCTCCATGGGGTTAGTGTCTAGAGGAAAACATGAACAACAAAGATATGCACTAAGTGCTAATTCCTTCTGGATAACATGTGTTGCAAAAGTATAATCTATACAAGCCAGTACACCCTTTCTATGACATATCTCCTGCATATCTCTCCCCTCTCCATGATCCATCGTCCAATGCTTCCTATCAATCTCAACTTTTCCACCAGGGGGTATTCACATCGTAGCTCTTTCAACAATAAATTTTTGGCAGGTTGTTGACATCAATCAACAATTATTTTCATACATAGCACACCTTTAGTCCAATATGACTGCTCCTGATCTACAATATCGTCATCGCCTTCCTAGTTACACAACCAATACCTCTAGGATTGATTATAATCCCTAGTTTACAAGCTCAAATGGCAGGTCAAGGTCAGATGATTGTGTTTACCCTATGGATGCCTCTTCTTAATGGTTGGTGTTAAGAGGATGCCTGGCAGCACTAGTTTCTTTACGACACTATCTGGAGTGCGTGGAGGACCAAAATGTTGTTCTAACGTTTTTTCTTTCAACTCTCGCTTCCTCCTTCTCACTAGGATAAATGGCAGCAAGGATGACTCCTAAAGACATTGAGATATGCGATTTTTACTTATGAGTTCCAGCAGAAATTGCGATGGGGTCGAGTACCTTGCATGGATAGCGAACCGGAATGGTTTGGATCATTTCTCAAGTATCATAGTTACAATAGAAATAAAATTCCAAAAGGAAATACCAACCTCAAGATTCTGGTAGTAGAATCTTCCTACGTGAATTACTATTTGCTCAGTATGGTGTCAATTAAGTGCCAAATGCATCATAGATTTCTTCCATAGAATTGGTGTGCACACAATCTGGGATTGCACTTGCAATCTGGTGATGAACACATGCAATATGGGATTGAACAACTAGATGAGAAAGTCGATAAGGTGATGAATCTGATGCTTTAAATGCATATCTTGGTAGTCTCGAAAACAAGCCCTATCTCCTAGAAAATATACAACGATAAGGTTGCTGACTAATTGGCGGAAATGTAGACCTATCCTCATTGTATTAAATTCTGTGGAGCGGAAAATAAGAGTTGCAGCCATGAATGGATTGTATTCAAATCAAATTAATTGGGCTTCGTAGGTCTTCCATAACCACTGCCATTATCACGTCCCCATGCCTCCGACCGGTGTAGAGGATGCGACTACTAGCTTTATCAGACCGGGCTAACCGCCCATGAACATGTACAGGCAAAAAAAAAAATTGCATAAAACAGAATGCTTAACATACACGCATGAACATTTATCATGCACAGATGCAATCAACTATCATACACAGCTAAAATCATTCATCTTGCACAGCGGAAACACCATTCATTCAAACAAGCATTCTTTCACATGTTCATTTCATTTTCACTAACAGTAAATATAGAATTGCAGAGGTAAAATACACAAGATCACTTATCTTATGATGAATTCGATCCGCAACCAGCTACGTCACTGCAACGTTCCACCCAACCATAGTCCAGCGTGCTCCTTAATCTCTCAGCAACGCTGCCACCCTCGAGCTGGGCATGATTCTCCAAGGAATAAGGGAACTAGCAGGCTTACACATAGCCAAGGATGTACAAAACACACATCCAAGCCAACAGAGTTGGGTTTATCAGGCCATTAAGGAGCTGGAGAAGGAAATTTGCTAAGCTGGTGAGCTCATTACAGAGCCAAGGACACCTACACCAGAACTAGCCTGACCTCTAAGACACCCATCCACACCCAACACAAGGAATCAGTCCCTTCTCTGCTACACAATCCCTCAGGCCCTGCATTCCCTTCCAGTGATATTCAGGGGTGATGGAGAAGAAGGCCAGCCCTCCAGCTCTGTCTGTGTGGTTTCCAGCCACCAGGTTTATCAAGCAAATCTAAGCCAGCATCTCTGCTCCTCTCACAGTCCGAAGACCAACCATAGCACTCCAGCAATTAATTTATCTATTACAGCTTAAACCAGGGAAAAACGACTTCAACCCATCTACAACAGTCCCCAAACGTAACAGCAAAAACGACTCACAACATGGGGGAAAACACACAGTCCTGAAGCTTATCAGTGAGCACAACTCACAGCAGGGAAAAATGCCCCAAATAGTCTGTGCGTGAGACCAATAGTCGCTGAGACAGCCAAAAACATGAATGGCCCTTCACAGCCATGGTAGAAACACATGAAGCTACAAAAACGTGAATGGAAAAATACACCAGTAGCACCCAAAACGTGAGGAAAGCAGCCCAATCCTCAGCACTACAGAAACAACCTCCCATCCATGGGAAAAATGAAGCCAACCACAAAAAACGTGGAATGAAAAACACAGGAAAAACTCCAACTGCTCCCAAAATCCCCAACGTGAAGGAGAATGGTGAGGAAAAATGGAAAACGTGGATGCATGGCAGAATGGCATACGTTTTTGGGCATTTTCCTTGCTAAGGAAGTCAGAACACGTTTTTCAAAAATGGGTCTCTGCCCAATTCGAATTTTTGCGCATACTCTTCCCATTCCATGCAATAACTAACGCAACCACATTCTGGCAGAAATAAATGATTGGGGAAAAAGACAAGAAAGGTAGTTGACAGTTTGATGGGTTTTCTCATAGACATTTGGATTTTCCCCATTGGCCCATAGGTTAAATATTTCACCCCCCTCCTTATCCTTAGGAAATCATGCCCCATTCGATTTAGTTGCCGCGACCGTAGCTGGTTGTGTCCATTAATTAATTATGATGCATATTTACATGATGGCCAACATAATATATGCCGCATGCCCCGATATACCATCGGTGACAAATTTAAATCCAAAACATAGCATTACCGATCAACGGTGGGGCTTTGGCCTTTAGCTCCGCACCATGATCATTACAATATATATACATCATATACATCTAGTGCAACGGGGTCAAAACCGGGGCATTACAGTCATTCAGGGGCATACATAAAAAAAATGGAAGGTTGATCCATGGATTTGTTCCGGTCATTAAAATAACAAAAGATATCGATATCACTAGGATAGGATTCACTAGGATAGGATTCTTCAAAGGTGTGGAGAAACAAAAGATCCATATATTGAACATGCAATATTTATTTATACATAGAGGTGAAGATCCAGATGCAGAGAGAGATTCCCCTCTATTTTGGAATACTTAAGGAGTGAGTACGCTCGGTTCACCTCTTATTTCATGCATGTCTGTTACTCCCCAAGAAAATCTTATTCAGTCGCATGGGAAAGCCGATACGAGATGGATGACTAACATGGAATGATGAATGGGAGCACCTCTGGCTTATCGGTTAGCGTGCACCCTTTTTCCTCCCTCCCTTGTGGTTTCTCTCTCGATTCTAGTGACGATAGAGAGGTGAATTATAAATGATGCAAATTCTTGGGTTAATTCTCACATCATGAATATCCCGTTTCTGTTCCCTTCCCCTGGGACCATAGGCGCTCTTGTGATGGCAACTTTTAACCTCCCTGGGTTGACGATTGGACAACTAAATATTTTTATTGTTTTGTTTGCAGGATTGTTTAAGGCCAAAAGATAACCCTGGAGAGAAAAAAATATATTTTCTCAAATTTGTATTAATTAATTTATTTTTCATTCCTAAATATTAAAAAAAAACAAACCTACAACTAGAAAACTTAATTTAAAACAAAGAAATATTTTATTTTATTTTATTTTTAATTTTGAATTATTCCAAGATTTAAATTTAAAATCTCAAACAACTTTTAATGCAAACTAAATATTTTTATTTTTTTAAAGTTTGGTTATTTCTAATAAAACTAACTGGAAAATTTATTGACTTAAGATAAATTGAAATTAATTTATTTTTTAGCAAATGGAATTTTTTTACATTGTCATATTTTTTGAAAACATTTTTTTTAACATGCTACTTTTCTGAAGCGCAGGAAGAGAGCATACTTATTCAATGCTAACACAAACGCTGAAAATAACATCCTACCTACTCTACTCTAATTGAAAGTTAAAAATTATTTACGTGCAGTCAAATATCCAATGGAACCATACATGTAATAGTAATAAGAATATGTTCACTTTCAATTTTTTAAATGAAAAAATGGAAATATACACGAATGTGTAAAATTTAGTTGTTGAATATGTGTTTTAACCAAATAAAAACAAAAATGAAATTGATGTAACCTCTTAATTGCTTGAAACCATCTTTCGATAAGACTTACATAGGGTCGTTTTCCATCCTTGAGATCATGATGCAACTCCTCTTTGTCCTCATCGCTCTCTTGTTCATATAATTGTCCCCCACAAAATGTATAGGGTTCTTCAAATGTTGATTCCTCATTTTCTTCAGGAGTGGTTAAGTTCTTGATAACTATGAAGATATGCTCTTCTTGGGAAGAAGAGATCTCAACTGTTGCTAGGATTTGAGTGAGTTGTTCTGCACTTATGTGCATCATTAAACCCATGTTGTTAATATACCTGTATTTCCATATAAATCAATAGAAAAGAGGGCTCTTACAACACCACAATAAGATTGAAATCTAAATCTAAAACTATACAAATAAAACTAATGGCAGAAATAAAAACACCCTTGCAGACAATTAAACACACTCTTGAATAAAATGCAAGTAACATACTTAAAAATAAACCAACTTGGAAATCAGGAGAAATCAAAACTAGTGAATAATGAAATCAAGCCCAACTTTCGACTACAAAAATGTAAATGCAAAATAATAATAGATAAAGGCACACTTGCATAAAAAACAAATTTTCATAAAACAAATACTATATCTTGCAGGAAAAACAATTTGCAGAAAAATAAACACTCTTACATGAAAAGTAAATCACGCTTGCGAATAGGAAACATATTTGCATTCAAAGGGAACAACAAGGATTTGGGGAGACCCTTCAAAGTGGATGTGTCACGCTGTTACACCACAGAAATTATGTAGTGAATTCATCCTTGTGTCTTATCATTTCTCCTCCCCCTTGTTGTGTAAGATAAAAAAAACAACCTATCTAAACTCTAATCCCCTTCTAGCACCTCCCCAGCAATGGCGCCAAAATTTCAAGCAAAATATATGATAGTTATTTTGACATAAATTATCAATACCGGGAGGTCATAAAATTAGAAGCGCAAGAAAAATATATGCAGGATCAGAGTGACACTAACCTATTCTAATGCTTGAAAAGATAACACACATACAACTGAAATCGAAAACATGTGACCAACTTCATCTAAGAAATAATGCGACTGAATCTAAGAAAACACATCCAACTGAAGTTGAACCTAACTTACGAAAGCAAACAAAATTGGCATGAAAAGAAATCTAATAAAGCATGAAATTGTGTGACATAAATTCAATGAAGAAAGCATAAAACTGCATGAAATAAACTAATCCAAAATAATCAACGTGTGACATGTGAGCTCACGTAAAATCAACACTACTAATGCATAATAAAGAAATCAAGATCAACATGGAGAATTGAAAATGCTTGTATTAAACCATCAATCCATTACATAGCAATCCATGATTAATCTCTCAAAAGACTTTACATAAATTATTTCTGTACTTCCACACCACTAAAGAGGCCTCTTCCCAAATGAGGAGAGAACCCTCTTATTTATACATGAATTATTTGGATAAGAATATAAACAAATCATAATTACAGATCCACTTTTCTCTCGACCTATCCCTTCAAATCCTCCATAATATCTTGGATAAGATATTCTATATCTGTGATCTTCTCCTTGAGCATGCTTGAATAATGATCCCAAATCTTCTTCACATATTAAAAGCTTGAAGATGAAATTCGAATTTGAGGATAGATGGTGATTTTTTACTTTGTTAAAATATTCAAATAAGCCTGAAAACATTATAAAGCTCACCCAACTTTGAGATATAATGAAAATATGTTGATTTTCTTCATATTTAATCATAAATTCTCTTAAAATACTTAAAAATAAACAACTTGGAAAATAACAAGGTAACCCATATTTATTTATGAAAATTCCATAAGGAATGGTTAATGGAGTGATGAAGTGTGAGGAATGGTGAAGGGGAAATAGGATGAAAATATGACATTTGGGTGACCAAACACATCTAGGCGGTTCTCCTTTACTGGTAGAATGCAGGTTGACCGTGGATGCTCTGTGTGCTCTGTTTTGTTTTGTGCATGACAAAAGAGTTGATTTGGATACAATGAGATAAAGGTAGAATACATAGGTTATTGTCGTGGAAATGTAAAGAAAGTATTAGATAGTCCCTACGAGATGGCTTGCTCGAGATGTGATTAAGACCTAGTTGAGGACTAGGCATGCACCCAACATGAAAAAGGTTGGCTCTGTAGAAACTTCTGATGACAGATAGTACCATTTGATGATCGATAAGAAGATGATGATGGAAAAAACTATGATGACGACTCTATGACTCCATGATGATGTCTCCACAATGAAGACTTGACCAGATGTGTTGATGACTATGGAAGAGAGAGAATACCTTCCTAGTTAAGAGGGAGTCTTGATGTCACGTCCCCATGCCTCCGACCGGCGAAGAGGACACGACTACACGCTTCAAACACACAGGCTAAGAGCCCCATGAACATGTACATGCATAAAAATGTTAAAACAGAATGTTGAAGCAAACGTATTGAAGTAGAAACATGCACACATGAACATTTATCATGCACAGATGTGATTATCTATTAGACACAGCGGAAACATCATACATTCATGTAAGCATTCATTCAACATGTCCATTATAGTCATTAACAGTAAATATAGTTGCGGAAGTAGAAATGGACAAGAGCACTTATCTTATGAATAACTTGATCCACAACCAGCTACGTCGCTGCAACGTTCCACCCAACCATAGGCCAGCGTGCTCCTTAATCTCTCAGCAGCGCTGCCACGCCCGAGTTGGGCATGATTCTCCAAGGAATAAGGGAACTAGCAGGCTTACACATATCCAAGGGTATACAAAACACAGCCAAGCCAACACAGTTGTGTTTATCAGGCCATCAAGGAGTTGGGAAAGGCTAAATGCTAAGCTGGTGAGCTCATTGCAGAGCTAGGAACACCTACACCAGAACTAGCCTGGCTTCTAAAACACCCACACACACCCAACACAAGGAATCAGTCCCTTCTCTGCTACACAGTCCCTCAGGCCCTGAATTCCCTTCCAGTGCTATTCAGGGGTTGTGAAGAAGAAAGCCAGCCCTCTAGCTCTGTCTATGTGGTTTCCAACACACCAGGTTTATCAAGCAAACCAATCCCCCATCCTTGCTCCCAACACAGTCCGAAGACCAACCATTGCACACATGCAGTTAAATCAGCTGTCACAGCTTAAACAGGGAAAATGACTCCCAAGCAAATTACACAGTCCTGAAACATATCAATGAATGTGGGGAAAACAACAGTCCCAACACGAAATCAGTGTGCACAGCTCACAACATGGGGAAAACAATAGCCCCAAAATGTATCAGCATACATTGCCAACAACGTGGGGAACAACAACACATCCCAGGCAATGAATACACCGGCAGACTTACACAGACCACGCTGGGGAAGAAATTACAATTCTCCCAGCTTGTATGTGAGAGAAACAACAACACAGGACCCACAAATCCACCCGTGAGGAAAAGATATAGCCACTGTCACGTAAATCCGCAAAGGAAAACTGCGTGGGTAAAAGCCAGGAAAATCCTAGGCGAGAGAACGACGAACAGACAATGGCGAGAATGCCCGTAGCTAGAAGTGTGTGAACGTGAGCCACTTCTGCTCCTGCGAGAGGATGAATAGCAATTCGGGAGGCCTGCGTAGTGGAGAGTGTGTGAGTGCTCTTGCACAGTCTTGGAGAGAGTAAAATCCTACGCGCGTGAGGACGGTGGTTTCTTCCATTGTGAAGTCAACCGTGGTGGAGTGTGCGTGTGGGCGAGGACTGACAGTCCTGCCACCCCACTCCCAAAGACCATAACTGCCTCAACCACCAGCAGCCATTCTTTATGAAAGTGGTTGGAATAAAACAAGGGAAGAAGACACATGGGTATTTTCCCTTATTGGCCAAGGTTGACATTTTCCCCACATCCTTATCCTTGTGAAAATCATGCCCCTTTCTCATTTTAGTTGCCGTGATCGTAGCTGGTCGGGTTCATTTAATTAATTATAGATGGAAATTTACATGGTGACAAGCATAATATATGCCGCATGCCCCGATATACCATCGATGACAAATTTGAATCCAAAACATAGCATAACCGATCAATGGTGGGGCCTTGGACTTTAGCTCCACACCGTGATCATTTACAAAATATACATCATGTACATTTAATGCAACGAGTTCAAAACTGGGGTGTTACACTTGATGTATCTGTAACTTCAGAAGATATTATTATGCATATTATCATTGAATCTTGTTGTAACCCCATTGGAGATGTGTTTTCCTCCTTGTGGGATGTATTTATTACGTCTAGACATTGAGGTACAACCTCCATTGTAAGTCGGAAAAATAGTCCCCAATGTGACATCATGTAATGTGTATTTGGAGTCTCTCTAGGAGAAGTCGTCTCTATTAGTGAAACAGGTCGGATCAGTCATGTAAAAGGTCAGACACTTGATTAGTATAAATAGGGAGGCACCCTCCCTCATTTATACACACCTCACACACTCTTAAGTTCACATGAGAGAGAGAGAGAGAGACAATGGGGGAGAGATAGATATTTGTTGAATAATTCTTATTACAGGGATTGATCATCTTATGACATAGTCTTTGTGACTGTATTATTCTAAGGAAGTTTGCAGGGTTTTCTCCTTTATTGTTTCCTCAGTGAAAATATTTGTGTATATGTTATATCTTATGCATCTTGTTGTACTTATTAATCTTTCAGACAAAGATCCTCATTAAGATAATAAGATCTAGAAAAACTAACAAGTAGATAAATAAACCCCAAGCGAATTTCCAATCAACTTGAAAATATCCTCGATCCATAGCTCAATAGGAATCCCAAGAAACTTGACCCATGTTGTCTAAATGAAATGCCTCTACCTTCTCACATCAAAGGTGGGACTTGTCATACCAAATTATAGTCACCCTCATGTTATGACATAGGTATTCCCTTGACTAATCCAATCCCTCAAAGTTTTCCTTAGTGAAATGAAGGTTCAGATTAACCCCTTACAATTTTTCCTTGTTTCGAGCTAGTAAATCTCCTCTTCCATTGACAAAAAGTTGTGCTAGGGTAGTACCACTCCTGATACATAAGAAAATATAGGTTCCACCACTTCTATCCCTACTATAAGAAGCAGTTCCCCCTTATCACCGCCTGTTTTCTTCATTGGAGGAGCGATGCTCGAGTTTTCAAGGGAAAAAGAGAAGCTTCGAGAGGATTCTCGAAGCTGACCTTTGTGGAGCCTCATCCCTATGGTTTAGGACTAGCTGGAGCTTAAGAGCCCCCCTTTTAATATATTATCTCCACCTCACCCATGAGATCCTCAACCATACCTATCCTCCCATGCCTTTAAATACTGGCTCACCCCCCATGGGAAAAAGGAGGAAGAATTGTGTTGCATACCCAAACTCTGTCAAAATCGTTCTTGAGTCTTCTGAGGGAAGGTGAAGTTAGAGGCAAGGAGCCATTGGAAGGAACTCTCCACACCAAGGCATGAAGGTTATAGTCTCTCCAATCATTTATTAATAAATAATGTCTTTTTTTTCCCATATTTACTGTTTCATATGTATGTATTGCTTGATTCCTTGGTCATGAGTATAGATCTAGCTGATTATATTGTATGCTATCATGTTTTATTTATTGTCTTCCATATTTTATAGGTTCTTCTGTGAGGATAGCAAGGACAACCTTTGAGAAGAGTATCATGGCATCACATTCATGTGATTAACAACATCTAGGGAGAGTCTAGCATTCCGTGTTTGTGTTTTGTTCTAGATCTGAACCATTCATACTAGGGAACCAGCTCTTGTCTGTAGGAGGTGTGTATTTCTGGCTAACAAAATTGGTGACTCCACTAGGGAATGAACCCAAAATCTCTGGTTTCGCAGACCAGAGAATGTATTATCCCCAATAGCTCCAAATTTCTCTTCTATGCTCACTCTTGATGGATCAAGCCATAATGTCAAAATGGCAGCATGAATTTGCTATCCCCCTCAACCATGGGGTATGATCATGTTTATATAGGCCTCAAATGGATAGAGATGGTTGAGATTTTGGTGGGTGAAGTGGACATGAGATCCCCAAATCATGGATCTTGAGCTCAACTAACCTAGGTGAA
Source organism: Pseudotsuga menziesii (assembly GCA_001517045.1). NCBI lineage: Eukaryota > Viridiplantae > Streptophyta > Pinopsida > Pinales > Pinaceae > Pseudotsuga > Pseudotsuga menziesii. The sequence goes on along the minus strand of LPNX011095455.1, from coordinate 113,560 downwards.
TAGGGATAAGACCTGCCATGAATCTTTTGATCTAGAAGCTTCGTGAAGCTTCTCTTTTTCACTTTTTACCAAGGGCACTGCTCCTACTCCTTGATGAAAAATTCTCTCTCTCTCGACATAGGTTCGCATCATTGACCTTTGATCAAGAGATTCAACTAAGTGTTCGACATCAAACCATCTATTCACACTTAGTATATTGTACTAGCTGGGTACCTTGGGAATCATTGACATTAATGGTGATCTCCCTCGCACTTGTTAACGGTTCGCATCATTGACTAGTAATCAAGTGGTTTTTACCATGTTCGACTTTAGATCATTGTAACCACATGGATAGAATCGTACTTTGTGGAAGACGAGACAAAGACCTTGGGTGTCTATTTGTTAAGCGCTCATTTCTTTCCCCATGTTGCGATGGAATGATTTTGTATGAGTCCTAGCATGGATCCACATTTGTATGTCTGTGGTTGTGCTCAAATCCGTGTCTGTATGACATAGATCTACATTGTATGTCTGGTAGCTATGTCCAAATTTGAGTCTTCTTCGCATGGATCTACGCTGTATTTTAGTAGCCATGAATTTTTTTGTATCTCACATGGATTTGTGTTGTATTGGTGAGCAGCCATGTTGTGAGTCATTTGGGATATGTATCAAAATGTGCTGCAAAAAGTTGGTGATGTTTGAGAAGTTTCACCCATTGGACCTGTGCCTCGATACTATACCTTGTTCTTTCAAAGTATATTGCCTATCGTTTCCCTCTAGCCATTATACTTTGGGGGGCATTTTGTTATACCAAAATATTGTCACCCTCATGTTATGAGATAGGAATTCCCTTGACTACTCCAATCCCTCAAAGTTTTCCTTAGAGAAATGAAGGTTCAAATTAACCACTTACAATTTTTCCTTGTTTTGAGCTAGTAACTCTCCTATTCCATTGACAAAAAGTGGTGCTAGGGCAGCACCGCTCCTAATACATAAGAAAAGATAGGTGCCACCACTTCTATCCCTACTACAAGAAGCAGTGCCCCCTTATCACCACCTTTTTTCTTCATTGGAGGAGCGTTGCTCGAGTTTTCAAGGCAAAAAGAGAAGCTTCAAGAGGATTCTCGAAGCTAACCTCCATGGAGCCTCATCCCTATGGTTTAGGAATAGCTGGAGCTCAAGATCCTCCCTTTTAGGATCTTATCTCCACCTCACCCATGAGATCCTCAACCATACCTATCCTCCCATGCCTTTAAATACTGGCTCAACCCCATGGGAAAAATGAGGAAGAATTGTGTTGCATACCCAAACTCTGTCAAAATCATTCTTGAGTCTTTGGAGGCAAGGTGAAGTTAGAGGCAAGGAGCCATTGGAAGGAACTCTCAACATCGAGGCATGAAGTTTGTAGTCTCTCCAATCATTTATTAATAAAGAATGTATTTTCTTTCCCATATTTACTATTTCATATGTATGTATTGCTTGATTCCTTGGTCATGAGCATAGATCTAGTTGATTATATTGTATGCTATCATGTTTTCTTTGTTGTCTTCCATCTTTTACAGGTTCTTCTGTGAGGATAGCAAGGGAAACCTTTGAGAAAAGTATCATGGCATCTCATTCATGTGATAAACCAGATCTAGGGAGAGTCTAGCATTCTGTGTTTGTATTTTGTTCTAGATCTGAACCATTCAGACTAGGGAACCAACTCTTGTCCGCAGGAGGTGCGTATTTCTGAATAACAGGACTCCAGTGTTGAAGGGTTTGAGTGGAGAAATATTTTCTCCAAACACCATTCAAAAGCTTCAACGCATACTATGGGTCATTTAAGAATATACCTCACCAACCCTTAACCAATGAAATGCTTTGTTGATCATAACCGAGGAATTCTAACCAAGTTATCCCATCTTTTGAAAGATGTCAAGGATAAATTAAAACCACTGAACTATCCTACACGGGCACATCCAGTGATAAAAAATACCTGGTACATTTCAATATCATCCCTGAGAGCCAGGCTAAGTGCTCCAAATTTCCTCTTGATGCACTTTTACTTAAGGTTACCATAGATGTCCTTAGACACTACTAAAGAGCATAGTTGAATGTTGGTTAGGCAAATTTTCTGGTCTAATACGGGATGGGTTGCCAAAGAGGGGTCAATCCCTACCTCCTTAATGGTAACTCCATCTGAAGTCTTCTTCGTCTTCAATTGTTTATCAGTTAGAGACCGGTTACCCAGAGACTTACTTGTAAAAGCATCAAAATAACATCTCAATAGTCCTTATGCCAAACTATCAATGACAAAATTATAAAAGGCAATTTACAAGAAAATGAGTTTCAACTTCAATCTCCTCCATCTATAATTATTAAGTTAATTGTGTTTATCATGAATTTAAACAATGCTTTCTTTAATATTTGTGAATGATCCAAATACCAACTCTCCCCTTTAAATATTGTTTTGTGTTTATGGAAATATTTGAAATTAAGAACTTATGTGAATCCAATATTGATATTTGAACTTCATTTCTTGAAATTTTATCATAAGCATGGTTTTATTGCATATTATAGTGTTGTTACTTAGTTGTGATTAGGTATAATCTGTAATATTTTTATGATATTAAAGTAATTTTTTAATTAGTGTAAAGAAGAAATCAACATTATTAAATTAAAATAATTTTTTATGAGATTCATAGAAAAATAGGGGGACACTCCCTTGAATGCCTTGAAAAAACTTGTCATTTTTGTAACACTAAAAGAGTTAAAAATGAAAATCACTTTTTTCTCAAAATGACCTACTTACATTCATATTAAGTCACAATTTAATATTTGTTATAATAGTGACATTCCTAATCTTTTAACTTATCAAAATTATGATAATTTGTTAAAAAAATTCTTCATGTTTTTTTAACACAAAAATAGAACTATAAGATAAACCCAGTGATTCCTTTCTTTTCTTAAGATTCAATAAATTAAAATTGATTTTATAATACAATATATTATTGGAAAAATCTAAATTTCAATCATGTTTAAATACATTGTTGTTGCTTTTTTTTTTTTTAAATTTTGAAGGTAGAAAAATATATCATAACTCAGTTAGTGAAGACATCCATCATTGGCTGCTATCCACAAGTGCAGCTAATCCATTACTATTATTCAAAGAAAACCACACCACCTTAAATAACCCTTTGATGGTTTTTGTAAGAGATACTTTCATTCTTACCATATGTCTTTAACCCTTGGGCTGTTAACCTATTTCCTTATAAAATGAACTCTTAACCAATAAAAAACAACTTTAGATCTTTACTCTCAAACCTATTTAAATATACTCTTATTATTGAATGTATAGTAAATACTGATATAATTAACTTTATAATATATATATACCATTCACATGATTTCGTCATCAATAAGATTGGACTTTTGGATTGCATTATTGATTGATCTATAGAGTTTGCTTTTCATATGAATTATTTTATATTTTGACTAGATACTCATTTTTATTGGTTTATTGGTGGGACTGGATGGATTTCATTCCATCCATCAGGGTTCAAATCTGTTCAAATTTGTTGAGACATGTTCTAGCTTGGATGTCTAGCTAACGGTTTATGTCACCTACCATTCACAAACGTAAATAAATTTTTTGAGCCATGCAACACCATATAGACCATATAGAGCATATAACTTCGAAGCAATAGTTATTTCTTATGAACCATGAGTCTGATATCATGTTTCAATTCTCTACTTGGCAGGGAATTAGCTACTTGTTGCTTTCTTAGTTGTTAAGTATTGAAGTAATTTTACATAATTGCTTATTAGTTTTTTAATAAATAGAATGTATTTACAATTTATAAGAAATTTCTATTTTTTTATATTTTAATATACAGTTTTAAAAAACACTTCTAAATTTTAATATATTTTTATTTCAAACAAAAACTACAAATTTTTTATGTACATTAATTTCAAAAAAGCTTAAAATTTTAATATACTTTAATTTTAAAAACAACTATAAGTTTTCACATATTTTTATTTATTACTTTTGAAAGAAAATAATTGAGTAATTGTTTTTCTAAAATATTAAAAAAAGCCTTAAAATTTTAATATATTTTAGTTTTAAAAACAACTTTAAATTTTAATATATTTTTATTTATTATATTTGAAAAAAAAATTGAATAATTATTTTTCTAAAATATTTAAGAAAAAAAACACCTCATTAAAAATTTGAATGACTTTTTTTGCTTTAATTAGTTTCTAATAACATTTAATATTGATTCAATACATAAAACTAAATATTAAATAAATAAAATTCATAAGTTTTGTATGAATCTAACAAACTAATTTAATAATAGAAGATCTCTATAATAATCTCATGTCTACTCATAAAAAGGAATACACTTGAATGTAGATATAAATACCCTTGGAAAGTACAACATGAATCATCTCTTTACAGGTATGAAAATGGTCAAAAACATATCAACCAACACAAAATTATGCTCATCTAAACATCCACAATCGTAGCATATTTCAAACATGGTAAGAAAATGTGGATTTCCAACCAATGTTCTCACATTATGCTGTCTTGAAATACATATCCAAATATGCTTCCAAAACAGAGGGAAAATCAGAGACCTGCCATCATATGATGTCTAGAATCACAACTAAATCATGTCAACATGACCCAAACTCATATCCCTGCCATTGTTTTCACTGAGAAGAAATTGGTGACAGAGATATCAGTGCTCAAGAAACTTTCCATATGTTGCAAAAATTACCCTTTGTCACATGTAGTCGGTCCTTCACCAAACTAAATGTTGGTTTCCAAATAATTCACAACACATTTCCCGACTCAATCAATTTCTTACCAATTCCAGTTTCATAAATACCTACTAAAAATAGAACTGTCCCCATAATCATACATGCATGGCCACACTTTCCTTCAATTCGAAAGAAAGATTCAAATGTCTTTCTTGAATTCAATTGGAGTGAGTTTCTTTTATATAAGCCCTTTCGTTCCTTAACTAAGCACATATAGAACTGTCCCCATAATCATACATGCATGGCCACACTTTCCTTCAATTCGAAAGAAAGATTCAAATGTCTTTCTTGAATTCAATTGGAGTGAGTTGCTTTTATATAAGCCCTTTCGTTCCTTAACTAAGCACATAGGCTTTACAAAACATGAAATTCTGTCAAATTGGGAGCGCATACAAAATACATATAGTGCATGGCATGTTGATCGCATTTGTGCACCCACTCTTAATGAGACAACATCTGGAGATGAGGATACCAATCATAACATACATCTCGACATGGAGAGGAATGAATGGAATTTTTTGTCAAGATTTGTCTCTATAGGAAATATCCACATTAATGACACTGACATGTTTGGCCTCTGATATATTGACACAACCATACATGGAATTGTCCAAAACTATCAACATATACATTAAATATTGCACCAAACTACATTGACTACAACCAAAAGAGGGGGAGAAATCAATATAAGATATCACTCCCCTGCCTACTTCCTCAAATACATTATCTCACAATCAAAAACTTGCATTTCACATAATCTTACAACATTCACAAGTACAAGGAACTAAAGAGAAATTGAGGAAGATCATTCAAGGAACTATAGGAATAGATAAATCCTACCTTATAAGCACCATAAAAAAACATTATCTTCTCAAGCAACCTTTGGCTATAGCCCACTACTTCTCCTCACCCCTACAACATTTAACATACATGCAACCACTATACATGTAGGGATTTGGATTCCTATAAAGGGCATGAATCCTTTATAGGGATAGGCCCTATCAATGTTCTAAGAGAATAAACATATTCAATACATTATCATTGATGAGATGAGCTTCATAGGACCTAAATGTTTTATGTGGTTTGAGAGTCACTTGTGTGAGTGTTTTCAAGAACAAAACAGTTGCTCATTTGGAAATTGTTCAATAATTCTTATCGGTGATTTGGGTCAACTCCTACATGTGATGAAAAAACCTCTATATGTAAGCGAAAATACAGGGAAGTATTTGTGGATAGACTTTACCACTGCTCATTTTGGAAATAGTCTTCTGTCAAAGGGGCACTAATGCCACCCAAATTCATTTATGACAGCTATTAACAAACATCCACAATGCTACACCAACCTTGTAAAAATAGAGCCTCCTCTAGTATAGGACTAATAGATTATTGTAAATAGAGAAGCGTTCAAACTTTGACACAACAATCTATCTCTTTGCAATGAGCATTCTTGCAAAAAAACATAATAAACACATGCTCCAAGCATTGGCTATGCTTATTGCATGTCACAGATTTCACCAATGGTTGAAATGCACAACAATATGATAACCATCAACTAGAAAATAAATATTATTAAGTGTGGGGAAACAAGTAATGCCATCTTGCAATTTATGGGTCCAATCAAGACTAACAAATGATGCACTTGGAGTGGTCATGAAAATTGTCTACACACCTCGATCTATCCCTCCTATGTTTCTAGCCTATGTTTTCATGGAAATTGATAAATACATTGGCCCTCCAAGGGACCAATCTTAAACCAAGCACATACCAATTCCACCCATAAATCGAAGTAACAAGAAACAAATCCCCCTCAAGATCAACCATTGACATTGCTAACACTGAGTGATTTGACCTTCATGACAATGTCATGCACTACAACATTAGAAGGGATGTGAATTTCACCATCGTTCTGCTTCGATAGCTATGCAAAGATAAAAAACACTTCATATGTCACACTTCAAAAAAAGGAAGAGGCACATCTTCATTCTCTATCATTTTCACACTTCAAAAATGCATCCCTCAATCCTTGCACTCTCTCTAACAAATGAAAATACCAATGTTGATTTCCAATATAATTATAGTCGAACTTGATAACTACCTATCCCTTTATTTTTGTACTCACATATGCATACTTTCTCGTGTGACAAATTAAAGTACATTTCATTTTACTTTCCATCTATTAGTACCTACACTAAAATTATCCTTTAATTTTCATCGACTACTATGTCCTCCATAGAGTCACTAGACTTTCTTTCAACACGTAAACTTATATTATCTACATACACACAACTTTCTCTCATATTTTCAACATATTGAAGTTATTTTCGGCATTTCATTTCCCCCACTTCAGGGGTGTGCTAGTTTAATATTGAAATGAACATGGAGCATTTCATCAATAATAGAGTAATCATGTGAAAAACAAGACACAAATACTAAACCCTCAAGGATTTCCCACAATGTTAGGTGAGGAAAGTGCCGGGGGGATTATATTTGATCCTAGAGGAAATATAGTAAATTTATTTGCTTGGGGTATTGGAACCCAAACAAACAATGAAGAAGAATGGTTATCTCTTCTCCACGGGCTGGAACTAACAATTGGGGATCCCATTCCAAAGTTAATGGTATTTGACGACTCAAGACAATTTATTTAGAAGATGAGAACATGTTGTAAAAACAGTTCCGCGAGTTGTAAAAGAATCTATGATAGGGTCCACCTCCTCAACTCTCCACTTCAAGTTCTCTTCTTTCATATTCTCTAGGAGAATAATGGCTTAGATGACAAGCTTGCTAATGAAGGCGCACGAAGAACCCAAGGAAATATCGTTTATGTCAATCAAACGACGATCTTTAAATATGTTCCTTAATCATCTCATGATGAAATATAGGATCCCTTCATGGTCGAATACTCTAGGTGATGTTCCTCCACCCCCCGACACACGTGGTTGTCCATCGCTAAGTGCCAATACCTCCTCCTAACCAGTATTAAATGGGACTTCACTTCTGCAGTCCTTCATGGTCTCGACGAGCTTGTTCACACAAGAGATGGATGAGATATACCGTGAAGACAATTCCAATCTCCATTCATTGTATGCAACCAAGGATTCAGAATAATTCGGTCCCCAGCACTCATGTGAGGACCAATAAGAAGTCGATATTCAACATTTGCAAGGTTTGCTCGAAGGTATTTCGCAATGGACTAAAGTCGGCCCTTTTGGTACAATGGAGAAAAAGGATGGGGACGCCGTTGTTGCCAGTCTAAATTACCGGGTCTGTAAGACATTAAGCTACACCTTTGCAGATTCTATGAGTCTTTGGGTGTTTTCTTTAAGGAGAATGGGGAGACATCTTCAGACATACGGTTCATCTCCAACCAAATCGGCTGCCACAACTCCATAATTGACGGCCATGAGAGAGACCTGAGGGAGCTTATGGGAACAACGAAAATTATAAAAGATGAAGTGCTGAAAATGTACAGAATGTCTCAGTGCAACCATTGTCAGGATTCTCCAGAACAAGGTTCTCTCCCCATGGAAGAAGTCTCTGTTGCACAGCCTGCTTTTGAACACAAAGGAAATAAGATGTAGTGTTTTTATTTCTAGTCGGCCTTTGAATGCTTTTTTGTATCTTGTTGAACCAATAGTTTGTCAAAATATATCCTTCCCATGTTATGGTTACTTTCAGGATGCATACTAGGAATTTCAAGAAACTATTTTTAGACATAGTTGTTTTAGCCTACTTCTCTTTGCAAGCCTACATGAAACTCAAGTTATCTATTATGTAATGAATAGTTATACACAACTTTTTTTTTCCTCATATATTCTACTTGGTTTCCGTTTAAAAAAAATCTCCAAAATGTTATTAAAAGTGAAGTATCACATTCCAAAAGTCAAACATGACATAAAATACCATCAACTATGTATTTTTAAAATCATCAAATCATCAACTATAACATGATGGAATTTATGTCCTTTTATTAAGAAACAATAGTGCTATTTGGAATATCAACACATAGCTTGTTTATTTATAATATGGAGATAGCTTGTTTATAATATGGAAATATAATAGTGTAAAAGGTGAATATCTACGATATTACCACATAATTGTTTTCAATTCGTAAACATAATAGTTTAAAAGGTGAATATCTTATTTAATTGGAGAAATTAAATATGTATGTTTGAGACATATTCAACTACAGTGATCGTCATACTTGCCATATCAACTTGAAATAGAGTTGTCACAAGAAGTTGAAATAGAGTTGTCACAACTTGAAATAGAGTTGTCACATGTCATACTCTAACGTGACATGTCATTCAAGCTTACCATCAAGAGGGGCACCACAAGAAGCATACATTTCAGAGGGACAACATAGAGTTGTAGTGGTGACTATTTAGTCAACTCGATTGTTAATGAAGACATGGGATTAGATGGGATATTCATGAATATTCTTTGGGCATTTATTAGATCAAATAAAAGTAAATTTTTTTTTAATTTGCTGTATATATATATATATATAGAATTTGTGAATGTATACTTGTATAGTTTTGTTTTTATTAAATCATGTAATATAGATAAGTGTTTTATCGAATTAATTCATTTTCCATTCAATGTTGGTAAACAGTTATACACACTCTTTGGCTTATTTACACACTTCAATAGTTATAAGATATTCATAAATATTCTTTGGGCATTTATTACATAATAACACAAGTAAATATTTTTTTAATTTATTGTATATATATATAGCATTTATGAATGTATACTTATATAGTTTTGCTTTTATTAAATTATGTATTATAGACAAGTGTTTTGTCGAATTAATTCATTTTCCATTCAATGTTGATAAACAATTATAAATACTCTGGCCCATTTACACACTTCAATAGTTTATAAGCGTTTTTTTGTGTGTTCATGCACTTCAACGGTTATCAACACTGTTTTGTGTTTACACACTTCTTAAATTTAGACACTCTTTGGTGTTCACGTATTTCTTAAACTTGAAAATTTTTAGTATTTAATGTTCAAGATGCTTGATGCTTACTAAATCCTAAACTAATTCATGTGAAAATTATTATTAACTTATATGATATATGATTATAACATTATAAAATTAGAAATAAAATATGAAATATATTAGTGATTAAAACATATTTCAAAGTAATTGTTTAAAAATCCAAATTTGGAAAAATATATTTCAAAGTATCTATCAAGAAATCCAAGTTCATATAAAATAAATTCATGTCCAAGTTCATAGAAAATAAATTCACACCATAATGTTAATGACAATCATTTCAATCAAAGGAATTTATTTTAAAAAATTCTATCTCGTAAACAATATAAATGTCTTTCAATAAGTTTTAAATTTTCTATGTTAAATGTTAAATCAATGAGATTATCTTAAATCACAAAACATATTAAGTTATTATAATGATAACATTTTTAAGTATAGGGTTTTTTCATTCCAACGTATTATATGTCATTTTTGGGATTACCTACTTAGTGTAAGTCATTAATCTATGTCCCATATCCCATGAATATTGTAGCAACTAACCAATTTCTCATGGTTTTGAATAATCCACTTAGCAGTCATTGCATCAAGTGATGCTCACATGGGTGAATAAGTGGGATTGATACTAGCGAAATGAATTGCATAGCATCAATCATCACTTCTGGAACTTGCACCTAGTAACCAAAACTTCCCAAAAAGTCACCCATCACAAAACATACAAATCATTATAATGATAGCATAGTTATAAAAATAGTAATTCATAAAAATATTATAAACAATTAATTACAAAAAAACATCATAGTTTTATCATTTTAGATTTAGATATAATGAATATAGCTACTCTAAAATAAAATATAATTATTTATAAAAATATGATGATGATGATGATTAACATCCACAGGGACCAACTTTGTTCTATCGAACCTTAAGAAGAACAATAATTAGTTTACTTTAAAATCTTTTTCCTGTGCTCAAAAAGCTTTCCAAGAATCTTTCCAAGCTCATTATAGTTTTGGCAAGTTAGGAGGTTATAAAAGTTTGTATTGTAGCAAATACGATGAAACCTAGATCTAATGTGGGTGTAAGGAAGGCACTCTAAGAGAAAGTGATTTTCATCCTCAACACTCATAGATTCACATAGATGGAAAACCCTTTTCGCCCATGGAGTTTTAGGAATAGACCAACACCCTGTTTCACTATGGAGTTCATGAGAGTTCGTTCTAATCTTGACTATATTAGTTTCCTTCCGTGAGCTAGTTACTACCGAGAGATACTTCTGATCTTCCAAGTTAGGATTAATGACCTCCTTATGGTATCTTAATTTTCTCTTAACCGCTAAATTTTCCTCACACAAAAATTTCTCTTTAAACTTAGACTCAGTAATAATATTTTTGAGATTATCAATGTTCTGCAAAATGTTGTTTTCATTAATGCCCCAATGGTTTAACCAAGCCATGGTATCTTTACACCAACCTCTCTCGGGGTGTAGTTGGTTTTGACTTGAGTTTAAAGAAATTTTAGGAAGTCTCTCGTTTCCCATATTATTTATCTTATGCTTGTACACCAGGTACCTAGTCATAGCCATGCTCTCGATGGGGGAAGACCCACTTCTATGAGAAGAATAGGATACGGTGTATTGCTTTTAATTTTGAGGTTATAAGTTATAAACTACTTCTGGATTTGCTCAATCTTCCTCCAAGATTCTCTAGAAATGTTGCACCCCCATACTTCACAACCATACAAGATAACAAGGATGACAAAAGCTTAAAAGATTAACTTCTTTTTATCCCACAATACCAGATTGGTTGATTTACAGTTATTTTCAAGACCAAAATAAGCTTTCCACCCTCCATTTATCCTTTTCTCAATGATATAGTTCCAATTGAGATTGTGATGAATATCAATTCTGAGATACTTGTAAGAAGTCACTTCCTTTATATTTCTATTATCAAAAATAAAATTTGCATAAGTGTCTTTCTTATATTTTATAATCATGATTTTTTTCTTGTCGGTGTTAATAGTTATACCCATGTTAGAGAAAAAAATTTTAAGAATTCATAATTTCTTATCAATATCAGGAGGACACCTTTCCATAAGAACAATATGATCAGCATAAAGTAGGAGGATGATAATTATCCCAACTAAGATTGTATCTATGCAACCTGCTTCTTCTAAACACTTTTCTAGTTTATCAATGTAAATGCCAAAAAGGGTAGGGGAGAGGGAGCAAATTGATTAACTCCAATATTACAATTTATATCTATTGTCCAACACTCATTATTCTTAAACTTCACAATGAAATTTTTGTACAAACTTATCGCAGAAGATCTCAACTCAAAAGGAACCTTAGGCTCCTCTAGCCTATTCCATGGGTTATTTCTAGGCACTATATCAAAAGCTTTTCTAAAATCTACAAAGCAATAAAATAGGTCAGAATTATTACTATGGAATTCCTATGCAATGATCCAAAGTGTAACAAGGTGGTATGTGGTTGAATGATTCCTTCTAGAAATGCTTGGCCTTTATCCCACTTACCTTCCATTTCTAGTCGTTCATTGATCTTCTTTTCTAAGATAATGCCATATAACTTAGCTAAGAGAGGGATAATCATAATAGTTCAATAATTAGAGGGGTCATTTTTATCACCACTTTTGAAAATAGGAATAATGAGGCTTTGAGTCCAAGGTGTAAGAAACCCTTGCTTAGCCACTAGATTAAAGAGTTTGTGGATGTATTGTAAGGTAACACCTTACATATTGGATATTATTTATAAATATATATATTTCATAATTGAATTGTTGAATTACAGAGATAGTGATCCATGTTAAATATGGTTGAGAGGGTAATAGACACGTCTATTTATTAAATAGACATACCCTATAATAACTAATAATAATTAATTAACCTATTAATGACTATATATTAACTAATAATAATTAACAATGTAATAACCATTTAGGTTTATTACAAGTCATCTGGCCTTGAAAAGATTCGATTACGAATCTTGTATAAGAGTGCTCAACATAAACTTCTTAAATGTTTGATTAGTCATAACTTCAATAGAGGTGGTTTGCTTGATGATTTTTTTATAAGAAAGGCGTAGGTATGATTGATGTTGACAAATGAACTCTTGCCACAAATAATGGTACCATGGTTTAATAATTCTTGAAATTGTTGGTCACATTTCCATTCAAATTTCTTCATGCATATAATTCTGTAGATAAAACCATAATGACCATAGGAATTATTCAACTGAATTTTCAATATGATATCTTCAGGATGAACTTGTGTCGACATGTTGAACCCTGGTATTTTTGCATGATTTTCTATGGCACTAATTAATATCATAAATATATTTTCTTCAGTGTTGATCGATGGGTCTTCAAACATGGTTGGATATTCAGTTACATTTGTTATTATCTTCTTATATGTAGTGGAAACTATTGACAACTTACTTAAGTCAATCTTATTGGTTAAGGACTCTTCATTTACAGTTTCATCGCATGCTTTTCAAGATGAAGCGCCTTTTCATGTATTTATTTCATCCATTCGGGTTTGATTAAAAATATTCAAATGATTTATATTCTTGTATTTATCTCAAGTTCTTGTCTCCAGTTGTTCTTGGGAACCATTTGATCTTGAAATTACTAAGTTACAACAACCTCTAAAATGTTTATATCATGTGTCAGAAAATCTTCTGAGTTTTCTTCTTCTACGTTGTCATGTTTAGGATCATCTTTAGTGCTTCTATTTTCATCATTGTATTCTTCTACAACTTCAATTTTTTCATAATTTTCATTAACACCCACCTCATATCCATTAGCATTTGGTCTTTCATTGTTACAATTTATGAGATCACCATTTTATTTAGAATTGGCCTTGGCATCAATATTGTCATCAGATGCATCTATCTTTTTTTCATTCTTATTATCAAGTAATTTTTCTTCGGGTTAATTTTGATCTTCTCAACTCTGGGATTTATCACTGTCCTCTACATCTTTTGTTTCATCGTTGTGTTATTGTATTTATTATCATGTCCTTGGCTTTCGTTTGGGTTATGAGCCAAGCTTACAATCTGACTTTGTTTTGGAGCTTCACGAGCTATTTTCACTTATTTTATGGTTCTGTAGGTTGGATGATTTATACGACTCATTTCCATTCCTTGTATGAAGCTGCAACAAATTTTTGAAACTTGTGCATGATCTTACATCTTATTTTGAGTCGTGTACTTTGAACGGTGGTTATGGTTAGGCACTGTTTTTTGTGTCTTATCTTTCAAACGATGGTTCTTATCCTTCTTTACGTAGGATGCCCTGAACCTTCTAGGAGGGGGAATGTAAGGCGTCAATGTATGTGTTATTTGTTCTGACATAGGTGTAGGAATAATCTTGAGTTGTCCTTTATCACTATCATTTAATGTTTCTTCTTGCTATTACATGCTTGAAAATACATATGGAGAAACTGCTTCTTCTTTCAACAGACTTGAGGAGTAGGACTCAAGTGCCTCTAGTTTTCCATTGTCTGCATGCTTCTTAGATTATCCTTCTTGTCGTCGTATTATCAACCATTTTGTTTCTTCAACTAATTTTTTTTATGTCTTTATGAAGAACTTATCTTGCCACATCCATATCCAATAGTTTCACTTCAAGCTTTCATGTAACACCCCGATTTTTTACTCCAATGCATTAAATATACATGATCTATCTACCTATCTATCTATCTATATATCTATCTTTTGTAAATAATCATGGTGCGGAGCTAAAGGCCAAGGCCCCACCATCGATTTGGTTATGTTATGTTTCGAATTGGAATTGTCACCGATGGTATATCAGGACATACGGCACGTATTAAATTGTGGTATCATGTAAATGTGTATTTTAATTAAATGAACCCAACCAACTATGTTCATTGCAACCATATTGAGAAGGGGCATGATTTCCTAAGGTTAAGGGTGGGGATGTTAAACCTGGATCCTGTGGGAAAAGCCATGTGTCACCACCCTGTTCGATTGCTCACCTTTCCTTGTCTCATCCAACCACCACCTTAATTGTTCTGTTGTTAGTTGGGGCATCTAATTGATGGCAAGAAAACCACTATGCCCATGCCTGCACTCTCTCCACAACGTGCCTTTTGGGTTGCGGATGGTCTACCCACTATCTGGATCGTGAGTTGTTCGTTTTTCCCATGCAGAGCAAAGTTAAAAGGGATTACAATCCTTGTGTGGGGGTTCATTCTTCTCTTCCTCATCGACCGTTAGTCTGTGGAACTGTACTTCCTCCTGCTCCTACATAGAGTCTGCGTTTTTACTCCACCATTGTTCCCAACATTGCTGCTGTGTTTGGACTGTGTGATGTTCTGTTGCTTCATCATGAGTCGTTGCTATGGTTTTCTCCTGTTGTTTTCCACCTTTGTTGGTTGTGTTTTCCCTTGTGAATTGGCTGCGGTAGGCAGTTGTGGGATCGTTTTGGCCACAATAGGGCCAAGAATGATCCAGGGAGTTGTTTTTCCCCTGTTAAATCTTAATAGCTGGTTTGCTCCACACATGCAGTCGTTTTGTCCTCGGACTGCATTGGAGTGGTGAATGAGGGCCTGATGTGCTTGATAAACCTAGTGGGTTAGGAACCACAAAGGCAGAGCTAGTGGGCTGGCTTTCTTCTCCACAACCCCTGAATAGCACTAGAAGGGAGATCAGGGTCTGAGGGATTGCGTTGCAGAGAAAGGACTGATTTCCTTGTGTTGGGTGTGTGTGTGGGTGTTTTAGAAGCCAGGTTGGTTCTGGTGTCGGTGTTTGTAACTCTTAAATGGGCTCACCAGCTTAACATTTAGCCTTTCCCCAGCTCCTGGATGGCCTGACAAACCCAACTTGGTTGGCTTGGCTGATCAGTTGTTCACCTGATAAACCCAACTATGTTGGCTTGGCTGAACTGTGTACCCTTGTGCTATTGTTATCCTTGGCTATGTGTAAGCTTGCTAGTTCCTTATTCCTTGGA
Organism: Pseudotsuga menziesii; assembly: GCA_001517045.1. Lineage (NCBI taxonomy): Eukaryota > Viridiplantae > Streptophyta > Pinopsida > Pinales > Pinaceae > Pseudotsuga > Pseudotsuga menziesii. The sequence continues at coordinate 97,783 of LPNX011095455.1, read as the reverse complement.
AATCATGCCTGACTCGGGGGTGGCAGCGTTGCTGAGAGATTAAGGAGCACGCGGGCCTATGGTTGGGTCGAACGTTGCAGCGACGTAGCTGGTTGCGGAACAAGTTCTTTATAAGATAAGTATTCTTGCCTAACTTGTGTCTGCAACCATATTTACCATTGATGAATGATGATGTACATGTTAAATGTTGATTGATATGTTTGCTTCCATTGTGTATATGAATGATTATGCTTCATAATATGTTTTATGTTTTTAAGTATAATGCTTCAGCATTATATGCATGTATGTTAATGTTCATGGGGCTAGATACTCGGTTGATTTGGTGTGTGGTAGCGTCCTCTTCGTTGGTCAGAGGTTCGGGGACGTTACATTTGAGCTTTTCATTTCTTCAATCTCCCCTTTGCATTCCTTTTTTAACTTCTTGAGTTATTTTATCTCTTTTAAAAAACCC
>LPNX011095455.1:54049-95032 GCA_001517045.1 Pseudotsuga menziesii | reverse complement strand
TTTTTAGTTTTATTATAAAATTTATATAATAAATTGTTAATAAAAATATTATAATATTTTTTTTAATTAATTTTTTTAAGGGTTGATGGAGTGGCAGAGGCTTGGATTGGTGAGTGATGAGGTCGAGGCAATATGATGGGAGAGATGACTCGTGTGTGGTGGAGCCGTGAAACGACGAGAGTAGTATAACGTTAACCAAAACGCCCCGAACCCGTCGGAATCCGGCAGACCAATTCTAGTCTAAATCATCATTCTAAGGGTTTAAATTGCAATTTTAATGTTTTGGGTGGTTTTAAAAATAGCTATTTAATCTAGGGAAATTCACTAAAATTATAGAAGTTGTAAAAACATCGAAATAACAATTTTCAAGAAAAAAATTGACCGGTTTTTATGAAAAAACTACCAGAAACAGGGGGCGTTTTAGTTAGCTTTTATCCTACTTGGAAACGACGTGGGAGAGAAGCTGGCTGCTGGGTGGAGGGGCATGAAGAAGGAGGTTCATACAAGAACTTGGGTAGTGGGGAGAGAAGGGATGTATGTGTTGGAGACATTTACCATCATACACACTCTTTTGGTCAAATTGGCCTAGTTAAACCACTATCCTAAGTTTAATTGACATCAGTGGAGCATTAATTGCCATCATCCAATCACACCCATGTCTACCTACAGTCAAGGAGGCTAACTTATCCTTCTCCTATAGTCAAGGAGGCTAACTGAAGCACTCCGGGGGTGATCTGTGTGACATTAATGCACCTAATTGCTAACTGGTGGTTACAATCAGTTCAACCAGTTAGTTACAGTTAGTTAAGGTGCCTCCACTCATTAAATATATTATTTAATGATTATTTATTATTATTTAATGAACTGGAGTCAACAAGGCGCCTCCACCAACTTCTGATGGTCAGTTCAGCTTTAGTTAACCTCATCGGGGTTCATTGGAGTCATGGAGCACTAGCACTTGATGATTGGATTGCTATGACATGTGTTTGATCTCCTTCAGTTGAGATTCAGTCATTTATTGCACTTCGACTTCAGTTAGGGTTTGGTGAGTCAATTAGGGTTTTGGTCAAGTGTTTAACTGAGTGAGATTGAATGGTTGAGAGTCAGTTAAGCTAGACTCACTCACTAAATTTGAATTGTCTCCTTAGGTATTCGAATTCTTCATGGAGTTAAGCCATTGCTCAGCATTGGTATTGTAACCCTTTATTGTTTATTAAATATACAGAGAGGAAACCAATTCTGGTCCCGATTATTTCCAATTCATGAGTATTTGTTAATTATTCTTTGATGATTTTGATTCCTAGTTCCTAGATCATGTGCAAGATAGTAATATGGTATCAAAGCTGAGGTCTCAGGTTCAATTCCCCCGAGCTACGTCGGACGTGGGGTGTTGGAGAATCGGGTACCTCCACATGGTATAACCGTCGCACCTCTGGGAATATAAAACAAGTGGTTTAACCACCACTCCTAGTGATAGGGCCTTGTGCTGGGTTTCAAATGTTCACCAATATCTGCAGGTTTTGGTGTAACGGCAAACCTTACATGGTATCAGAGCTTACGGCGGGACAAAGATCAATCTCTCAAGAACAATATTTTTGACAGATTTCTCCATGGAAAGTGAGCAATAGCTCAAAATTCCAGCACTACACCAGAAGCCAAGGCTTACCACTCAATATCCCAAGTAAAGAACTTGTTGATCAAGCTTGCTTGATTGACTATGCTGGGTGTGATGAAAGCCTAGAATGTGCAGGCTATCCGACCTTACGGTGCCCCTTTTGTTTTGATTTGCAGGTTTTATCAGGTACAATTTTGAATGGACTCATCAATCCCTCTTCTCACCCCATTCAAAAGCTATTCGGAATGGAAGTTGAAGATGATTGCATCTCTGAAGAGACGAGGTCTCTATGAGGTTTCTATTGGACTTGGAAAAGAGTCTTATGAGAATGAGAATGACTGGCTAAATGACGGTGATAGAGCTTTTGGAGCAATATGTCTGGCCCTTTCTGATAAATTGTACTACCTTATTGATTCTGTTGAATACCCAAAGGAAGTCTGGACAATATTGGACAGAACCTTTGCCAAGCACAATGAGGATCATAATAGTACTTTGGAGACCAAATCCAGCACCATAAGAGTTCTTCACTCAAAACTCTCAGCCTCTACTCTCTCTGATGAAGTTGTTCAAGATGAATATGAAGCAGAATCTTCTACACATTCAATTCGAATTGAAGAAAGTCTCCATGAAGTGACTCCTTCTCCTGATGCTCCGGAAGTTCATGAGATCTCTGATATCTCATCTTCTCATATTTCTGAAACAGAAGAAGACATTCGAATCTCTTATATTGAAGAAAAATACTGCTGCACTTCCATGCAAACATTCACCGGTGATTTTCCTTTGAATTCTGTGCAAAATTTACCAGTAATTGCTTCCGAAAGTGAAGAGAAAATTGATTTTTCTCCCTTTAATGTTGTTGCTGGTGTGAAAATATGTAAAAACTTGGATATTTTGGAAGAAATATCAGATTATAAGAGTGACACATTTTCTCCCCATGATCTAGATCTTCCAGCAAAATCCTGCAGGATTGCATGCACCAAAATTCAGAATTTTGAAGAAGAAGAAAACTGTGCATCCACCGTCTCGGTTGACCATAATTTTGGATCTGATATGAACCTTATTGGATCTGATATGATCTTATTTGGATCTGATCTGATATTTCTTGGTTCAAAATTCCAGGTTCATAAACCTTCAGTACTGCTTGTAGCTGTTCTCATCAACGGTGTGAAGAAACAAGTACCGCAAGTCTCCTACAAAACTGCTGCTGGGGATTTGATTTCATTTCATATTTTTGGATCTATTGTGAACTTATTTAGATCTGATTTACATTCTGATCTGATATTATTTTGTTCATATTTTAAAATCCAAGAGCTTTCAGCCATGCTTGTAGCTACTCTCACCAATTCCAATGTGAAAAATCAAGTACCGCAATTCTTCTTCAAATTTGCTTATGGGGATTTGGTGTTAGTTTACTCTTATGAGGTTGCTGATATTCTATTTTGTGATTCATTAGCTATTTCAAAATCTATATCAAATTATGGAGCTCAATCATTCGCTCTCCGGAGTCCCAGGGATTCTCTACCTTTGGTCACAAGCTCATCTCCTCACAGAACTAGTAAAGAGGAAGACATTCTGCATCCGCTTGGACACTTGCTCCTAATATTTGGGGCTGATTTTACCAATCATGGTTTGCTGTTCAGGGCTGCAACATATCAGTTTCTTGAGTGTTCCACACATGGTTCAAATCCTCAAGAACCTTTGCTCTCTCTTCAGATGATTTCAGTTGCTCTACATTGGTCCAGTTTTCACCGTGCAGCTGTTTATATTTCTGATTCAGTTGAGTGCATTGTTTTTATTCCAAAGTGGAATATTCCTCCAGACATATTCATTTATTTTGGATTCAGAGGTTCACATGCACAGTCTCAGGATGTTGCTGCATAGAAGAACCAATTCTTGATTTACTGCTTAGTTTGAGGGGGGGGGGTATTTTTTCCATGAGGTTTTCTCTGTTTCCTTGGTTATATTAAGCTGTTACTTTATTGTACAAGGTGACCTATGGCCTTTTTTGCTAGGGCCCTAGCATTTTATGCATCTATGTTTTCTAACTCTTCCTGAGTATAGCTTAAGGGGGGGTTTTGGAGACATTTACCATCATACACACTCTTTTGGTCAAATTGGCCTAGTTAAACCACTATCCTAAGTTTAATTGACATCAGTGGAGCATTAATTGCCATCATCCAATCACACCCACGCCTACCTACATTCAAGGAGGCTAACTTAGCCTTCTCCTACAGTTAAGGAGGCTAACTAGAACACTCCGGGGGTGATCTGTGTGACATTAATGCACCTAATTGCTAACTGGTGGTTACAATCAGTTCAACCAGTTAGTTACAGTCAGTTACGGTGCCTCCAGTCATTAAATATATTATTTAATGATTATTTAATGATTATTTATTATTATGTAATGAACTCCTCGTATTCCCAAGTTTCAACAAATAATATAATATCAATTCCGCTTGGGATCCAACTTAACTTAGGGCCTTTGCTTCATGGAAATCCTCGACAGTTCTAGAAGAAGATCAGAGTGTGTCAAATTGTTGTTTACTACTATTCTTTTGGTTTCTATGTTTATTAACAACTTTCCTGTTTCTGATTAATGCTCATTTTCCCTCTTTCCTAACTTGTTTTACCTTTTGGAATAATACCAAATAATTAATAAATAAATGATTCATAAATCAAAATGTATAATCATCGTACACCAATATTATATATTTCACAATTTTTTTAACTCTGTAAAGAAATGGTAAAAGCTTAAATATTAATTTATTTACCTAATAATAAATATAATTCCCATATATATATATTTTTATTTAAGTTTTAAACTCCATTTCAATCCATATTTAAAAGAAACATGGTCTTTGTAAAATAAAATTAGATTATAATGAATGATGTCCATTGTTTTAATGAGAGATCAAGCATATCTCACAAACAAGATTTTGTTGGAGAAACTTAATAAAACTCAGTTCTTTCTTATACACAATAGTTTCTCTTTGTCCAAAAATCGAAATAACTCTTTTCTGAGACACTATGTACGTTATGGATATTTTAGGTTCTCCTCGTCCATGATTTCAATTCTCTAAACTAGTTTGGTCGCAATTCCAGATGCAAATAAATACATATTTAAGAAAAAAGCACCCCCTTCTTAAGTATACCCTTTAGAAGTTGGTTTCAAGAGCAACTCCTTACTAAAATTTATAAAATGAAACCAGAGCTAGAACCTTCAAATGATGCCTCTCTGAAAGCAATTTCTTCACTAGCATTACAAAGTTGTCTATCCTACCTATGAAGCCTCTCTTGATTATGGAGGCCTCTCAAACCTGACCTAAAGCCTCTCTTGATTTTTATGGAGGCCTCTCAGTATCTCCGATGCCACTCTTGAGTTTTATGGTGGCCTCTCAAAACGTTACCTTGTGTATACGTCTAGCCTTCACATAACCTCTTCCAAACATCTTCTGATGCTTCTCCAAAGCTCTTCAGATGCCTCTCAGATGCATATCTGAACCTGGATCTATGTCATGTCATCAGAGCAATCTATGTCATGTCATCAGAGCAGATCAAATCCAATGGCACGAAAGGTCATTGCAAAATTGTGCCACCATACGGTCAATCTAAGGTCCTCAGAGGTTAAAGAATCCTCTCAGAGCCTCTTCTGAAGCCTCTCAGATGCCTTTTGATACTTTTTTGACCTTTAGGTGCCCTTATCAGAAGTCAACACCACCAAAGGTCATAGCCAAGATTACGCCACCAGAGGGTGAATAAGCCACTAACACTAGAGGTTATTGCCTAAGTTATTAGTTGATTGGATTTAAGGCATAAGTTAAGGAATATCTCAGTTGATTGGATTTCATACACATATAATTTGATTTAAGGCATAAGTTAAGGCACATATAAGTTTATTTAAGGCATAAGTTAAGGTGACTACTGGATCTATAGGGCCCTAACAACAAAAGCTTCAGATCCATTAATTTTTTTAGGTTATTTGACCTAAAACCAAGGCCAACCTTGAACATAAATAAAGAGAATCTAAAAAGTATAGAATACCCCCACCACTAATTACAACTGGATATTGTTATATCACTCCATTTAAGAAGTCCCATGAATTTGATTTATCTACGGATAACTCCCCTAGATTTGTTTGGTGAAACTCGTACCCTAATGACCATGGGATAAACTTGTGTTATAATTTGGAAGGTAGGCACATGATTATACCCAAATATTGTATCATTTCTCACTACCTAAATCCCTCAGAATATGAGACATGGTAAATTACACAATTATTTCAATTGTTTCTCTATGACGCATTGTTTTCAACATGCCTCCACTAAGTTCTTTTTGCAAACATTTTGGTAACCTTTCACTACCTCCACTTATTTACATAACTAAGCCACATTGGAACAAAACATAATGAGTTATATTTTATACTTCATTTCTTCACAATAACAAAAGGGGAAAAGGAGGTATGAGGGGAAAACATTTTCCCCCGTTTGTCCAACTCTCTTGAGAGTGTCGGTCCTTTACAATTATCAATGTGGCAAAGCTCTTGTTCCTACATACAGATCCAGCAAGTACCTTCCTCAAATATTTTTGCATCATCCTAATAGAGCACATACTAAAATATATGTTACTTACAAGTAAACTAAACCACATTCCAAATTAAATCTTGTGTGCACGTGCACAAATGCACACGCGCGCACACGCACGCAAGCACACACACACACACACATGATTTCATTTGGAATGTGGTTTAGTGTGTGTGTGTGTGTGTGTGTGTGTGTGTGTGTGTGTGTGTGTGTGTGTGTGTGTGTGTGTGCGCGCGCGCGCGTGTGCACACGTGCATGTGCTAGGGGGTGGGGAGAAGACGAATCTATATTAAATGTAAATTTAAAATTACAACAACTTGAAAACATTATTCATGATGCAATGTTCACTTGATCAGAGTTCATATTCTTCTATCCTTAGCCACATGTATTGATCCCTTACTAATGGCGATAATTGTTCTTACTATAATGGAGTAACCAATTGGTGACTCTTTGATCTCCTCACAAGATCTTTGCACAATTGAAGAAATTAATCGCTAGCATCTCCTTAGTAATGGAAATACAAGCCTTGGATTTTTTCACCTTATCACACCAATTTTCCCTATAGCTTTGATGATTCAAATTGCTTTCTCTATATTCTTTCTCTTATTCATGGATTCTCCATTTATATGTCAAAAAAAATATTCATGATGCAAAGATCCCTTCATAAAAGTTCATATTTTCCTTAGCCACACGTATTGACCCCTTACTAATGGTGATCATTGATATTAATATAATGGAGGAACCAATTGGTGACTCTTTGATCTCCTTACAAGATATTTGCACAATTGAAGAAATTAATCACTAGCACCTCCTTAGTAATGGAAATACAAGCCTTGTATTTTTTCACCTTATCACACCGATTTTCCCTAGAGTTTTGATGATTTAGATCGCTTTCTCTATCTTCTTTATGTTATCCATGGATTCTCCATTTATAGGCTAGGAAGGTGAAAATCTCAAATTTTAGAGTTCAAGCATGTTGCACAAGTTCCTTCCATGCATGATCTACAATTGTAGCTTTCTCATTTTCAAGATTTGTTTCCTTATTTGGAGCTTTGATATGTGACCATGAGGGGTTGGAGAGAATATCAACCTATATTAAATGTAAATTTAACATTACAACAACTTGGATACATTATTCATGATGAAATTTTCCCTTCACCAGAGTTCATATTCTCCTATCCTTAGCCATACATATTGATCCCTTACCAATGGGGATAATTGATCTTAATGTAATTGAGGAACAAATTGGTGACTCTTTGATATCCACACAAGGTCTTTGGACAACTGAAGAAATTACTCACTAGCATCTCTTGGTAATGGAAATACAAGCCTTGGATTTTTTCACCTAATCACACCAAATTTTCCTAGAGATTTTATTAGTTTGATTGCTTTCTTTGTCTTCTTTCTCTTATCCATATATCCTCATTTATAGGATAGGAAGGTAATAACCTTGAATTTTAGAGTGCAATCATGTTGCACGAGTTCCTTACATGCATGATAGACAATTATGACTTTCTCATTTTCAATATTTCTTCCCTTATTTATGGCTTTGATATGTGACCTTGTATCTTATATTGAGAAATTGTGGTCAACCATGTTATCCTTAAGGGAAATTGTGAGGTTCACATTGATCTTGAATGAAAAGTATTTCCATGTGATAAAATAGCATGAAAAATACAAATCAGACATGGCTTAACTAATTATGAATAGGAGTATCATATATTTGTATTCCATAGAATAAGGGTGTAAAATATCCATATAACATCTTTCCAGCAACCTAAGATCCCAATTCTTATCCTTCCTTTTGTTAACAACCCATAAACTAGTTTCTTTTTTGACCTTCCTCAAATCCCTAACAAATTGAAAACTCCCGAGAATTAACATCATAGTCCACCCACTCATGTTTAACCAATCCTTGGAAATACTTATCCTCAAGCCATTGTATAATAAATTATAAATATCCAAGAATATTTGTATTCTATCTTTCCATATGAAAAATGATAGAGTTTTTGTCGAACTTACCCCCAAACTCCACCCAAGTCTCGGATATTCCCACCTCACTAATCAAATGATCTAAAATAAAAAGAATTTTCATCCTCTTTGAGACTGATTCCTTTGTACAATGTAGCCCTATTATCCCTCTATCTGGGTATGATCTTTACAAATCCAAATCAACCAACTCTAACCCCTCTATTTTATGGTTGAATTAATTTTCCATTAAATCAATCCTTGCAAAAACTCCCCATACCTTGCCCCTACTCAAACTAAATTTGATGTGTCCCCAACTATGACCTTTTCCCCCTTTAATAAGTATAGGAAAAAGAAATGCATACTCTCGTAAGGGCCATACAAATTCAAAATTAAGATCATATGGACAATATAATTAAAAGAAATATATGTACAAAAACTTATATCAAAAGTAGTAGATTGACATAAAGATATGGATTTCTTCCACCATATAAGCATTCCACTAGAATTACCCACAACATTTATCAAATTATATGGAAGAATCAAATCATCCATATCCTTTTTGCATTCCCCCTATTTTTTTATGAATCAAGAAGACATCAATATTATGGAATTCTATTGTAACATTCATATCCATCATTTCAACTATAAAGAGGGTAAATACAAATTTCACCTCTCTAAATTTCACCCCATGGGCCATTATTTGAATTCATAACTAAAAAAATGCATGTGTACATTTAGAATGTAAAACTAAGAAAAATTAAAACCATATCCATACACACACCATGCATAAACAATCATATGTATCAGAGGAAGTAAATAAATTCATTTCACATTTCCAGGCTATGAGGCCACCAAGGTGAAGGAATTAACTCCTACATGCTTCTCTCTCTTATCACAAAACCCATGTGATCTCATGCATAGCCAAACTGCTCACTTTTGACCAATTATAGGAATCTTACTCAACCATCCTAGCCATGAAAGTCTCTTCTACTTCCCCACACAACACAAGGAAGGAATATCCCTTCACTAATCCATAATTGCCTCATGAAATTCAACCCTTATAGTGCTTATCAGTGCATGCAGAAAGAGTCCAACATGTTGTATGTTATTTGAGAATCGAACTTGTAACATCATTAAATTCTCGTCTTCTCAAGCATATAGGAGAAACAAGTACATAATGGGTAAGGTTCCTATATTTCCCAACCTCAATGCTCACCTACAACCATTATCTTCCTTATAATGTCTACAATTTTTCCCTTCACAATTCTAATTTATGGTTATTTTCACAGTTTGGTAATTCGTAATGGAGATAACACCATAAAAACTATACATAGTGTAGAAATGTGTATGGAAAATGAGTGATAGACTCCAAAAGAGATGAGAGGATAGTGAAAAGATAACTAACATGAATTCTGACCATAGAAGGAAGGACTCTTACATTTTCATAGAAGCATATAGCCCCTCTAGTGATCTTTACACAACCATCTTGAATCATATTAGTATTTTTTGACATAATATTTACATATCCTTCTAAGTCAACATGACAGGCCAACCACATGGACTATATGGAAATATTTACATTATACAAGCCTAGCAATTCACTAGTCGGTCATTGGCCTTGAGCTCTGCACCAGGAATCCATACTAGAATCAGGGAAACTTTAAAGGATTGATAAGAAAATTTAAGTGTAGAAACCTTCCTGAATCTTACTAATTATTAAATTTCCAACCATAAAATGTTTGGCAATATTTTTCTTTAAAAATTCAAAATTCTAAGGACTTTATATAGTTTTTAGATAATTTGGAAATTTTTAGAGTACAAAATTTTTACCACATGGAATTTGGGTGAATCAATTTATAAAAAAATGGAAATTGATGAATATTTTGGAAACAAATGTCAAAATTAGCCCAAGGCTAATATTCGCCCTTAAAATTTTCCATAACAAGCATATTTACATCATTTACATAATTTGATAAGGGTCAAAATTTGGGGTATTACATCTACCAATCTAGAAAGATCCAATCCTTTCAAGGGAGTACTCAAACCTCTTGAATTGTAGGATAAAATAATCATTTTAAAACCCTAGAGGGGTTTTGTCCCACTCTAAGGACCCCTTTAATATACTTCTAATTTCCATCGGTTGAATCTCAGTCAAATATTTTTCTCGCACATGATGCAACATGGATTCTTTGTGAATATATGATGTACCATGGTTCTAAATAGGATATAACCCAAGACCCCCTATAATTTATTTGATTCAAGCATCCTTATTTACTTTCTCTGGTCTCATCATCTAGTAGTTAAATACATACCTCGCATAGGATCTTCTTGATGTAACCCCACTTTAGTAGAGGAACATTACAAGGAGCCATATAAGGATGTCGAAAGGATTAAATTTGATCTCCATGATTCAAGAGGAAGGGATTCCTTCCCTTGACTATGACCAAAATCATTAAAAATACCCTTTGGCCCCTTTCTAAGCCTCTTAGGAATATTTAAAGGGGATAGGTTGACTTCCTTATTCCCTAGTTCCAACTTAATATTCACCTCTTTTAAAACAAGATTATCAATTAAAACTAAGGACTTGCCATGATTTTAAGATGCTTAAGCCCCATGTACCTGGAGAGTGACCTTTGAAATCATTGGATCATCTAATGAGTATTGAACGACTCTTAACCAAAGAAATCTTTATTTCACCAACTTTATCAAATTTGTACTCCACAAACTGAGAACTCCTTTCCACGCCTTAATCTTAGGCCCCTAAATTAGGTACATACTTCTCTTCATGAACCTGAGTGGCCACTACCTTTGACTACCCATTGAACTCCTTATCCTCCTTCAAACTCAAATAGATCTTCATCCAAATTTTCCTTGAAAAGAAATGACTAGAATCTGCAACATTGTGACTATACACATGACAATGGATGCATTTGATTAAAATTGTATTAGTGTCCAAAATTTAAGAATGATTCCAATCACCCACAATTATTTCCATGTTTTTTTAAAGCCTCTAACCCATGCCCTTATTCACCAATACCCTACCCACTATCTAAAAAGAGCTAACATAAAACCCTAAATCAACATCTAGCATTTTTCTCAAATGATTTTGTATTTCATTGAAATCTCTCTTAAACCAAAACTCTAATGGGAGTCTAGGAAACTTCACCTAAACTAAGACACCTTTAGACATCTTCTAGTAAGGTTCAAAACAAATAGATCAGGCCTTTATATCTATAAATGCCAAACCTTGGTACCATTTTCCCTCCAATATATTGTGAGCATCCTCCTCAATTTTAAATAGGAACCCCTACCACCCTCTCATGATAATATTAAAAATTATCCCATATCCAAACACTAGAGCCCAAACCCTCTCAATCCATTCATTTAGAGTATGTTATGCAATGCAACAACAACAACAAAAACCTCCTAGTGAGCACCTTCCCATAATATTCCATGACTTGCTCCAATCTCAAGTCTTCCCCCAAAACCATTCGTACTTGTGATTTCATCAAGTGAAATACATTCCTTTACTTAGAATTTTGGATATCGAATCAATCAAGTTCCTTAATGTCCATATTCATGGAACCACTCGACTCCCTAAGATTAAGTCCATGGCCATGAAACCTTGCACCCAAACATTTCAAAGCACCTAAGAACTAAGGAATAGGGTTTGTATATTTCCACAAGTTTTCTTCCACCAAGCCTTGAGAGCCATATCCAAATAAATTCAAATTAACTTATGCAACTTGAATGCATTCACTAGGCTTAATAATGATGTTATTAAATCCATCACCCTTGACATTCAAACCTACATATTTCTCTGTGTATCTACTTGCTAGTGTACCTTAAATTATATTAGTTATTTTAGGATTGTTGTAAGATCCAACCCGTACCTTTTTCATATCCCAAATTTTGCATTGGGTCACAATGGCCTAATCACATTTTCCATATTCATGAGAGTTTGTCAAATTGATGCTAAGAGTCAAATAATTGCCAAGGAGGAAAATTACTAGTTTCCTAGGTTGGGGGGTGGAAGCTTTGGGATTTGGAATAAGGGGGAAAATAAATGATGTTTGAACATTAGAATGGCATAAATATTTATAAAGGAGATAAATAAATAAATAAATGGAAAATCAAAGTGGAAATTGGTCATGAAGACACATGGAGGATGTGGGACCCACACAAGCTAGATTTTCTATGCCACATGGCATCCTCCTCTTGTTATTTCGAATCCATAATAATACCAAGGGTCTTGGGATGATTTATAAGGCCAATATACTTGGAATGAATCTATTAAGGTCGAATTTGGGTGGAAGAGTAACTTCCATGGAAGAGGAAGAGCCATTTTGGAGCTAGTGAGACACTTGGACTAGATTCCCTAGCTCTATGACAATAATGATGAAGATGCTATGGCACCTATGACAAAAATCAGATATGGAGGCTGAAATATGAAATATATGACATGTCAGGGATAAAAATATCTCCAATAGTGCACTCAAGGGAGTTAGGGAAGCTAATATTCTTCCACGTGTGATTTGGTGGAAGTGGGAGACTAGGAATTGTTGTACAAGTGGCATTCTTCGGAATCTCTTCCCAACTAGAGTTGGAATGCATATCTTGGAAGGAATTCAAACCATATAGAGATTGTAAACTTTATAAATGTCAAGAAAAACTAATGAAGACATATTTTTATCATTTGATAATTTTGCATATGTGAAGACAGAGAGCTAGTGGATGACTAGTTTCTTGCCCTAGCCAATTTCGAGGGTGAAAGATTCCCATCCAAGTTGGTGTTTGGAGAGGCCACTAAGGTATTTCATGGATATTTAATGGATTCATAAGTTACAAGTTCAATCTACAGGGAATCTTGTGGACACTTCAATATCATCTTGTTCTTCCATCTATTCCAAGTTTTCTCATCATATTCTTTCTCTACGGATTGAGGTGCACTTGGTGAGCTATTGATCTCTTTGGGGAAGCTTATAATGCCCCGTTATTTTATGTTATGATTTAAATTCTCTGTATTTAAATTTCAGCATAATTTCAGGCCAAAATACAAAAATATTTCATGTAAAATTGTTAAACAATGAAGAAATAATGCCATTTCCCCACTATCTTGTTGTGAACCAATGTAATGTTGATGGATTCGAATGGATAAGTAAAATAATGATGGTTTATAGATGAATGGAATTTTATTGATATATTATATAAGTTTAATGTTCAGTACATAATAATTTGGATTCATTTCGTTGAGTTTCATAGCATTTGGAGAAGATTGCCTATCATTTCCCCCAAGGTTGAAACTAGTCTTTTTGCATCTCATTTAAGGGACTTATATCAGACATTAAAATTTGAATGGTGATGCATATGATTTTATGTTTATGTAATTTATATGTCGCCTGATTCCATTCAGATATTATAGTTGTATTGAGTGCATTTGGGAATCCATTTTCAGTATTTATTGTGGGGGAATTAGAACCCAAAATTGCTAGTAAAACTCCATACGTTGACCATATTTCCAAAGTGAGTTGAAGATTTCATTTGATGGTTCAAATACATGTATAAACACTATTTTTATGTTAGTAAAATAATTCATACACCGTTTGGTACAATTTGAGATAATTTGGATCTATTTGGAGCCATCTACCATTGGGGGTTTGAGCCTTTAAATTTCTAATATATTCCCTGAGTTCTATTGGATACCTATTCGACCCCAAAACCACATATAATGCTGCAAATATAATTTAATTAATGTATTATAACAGATACAAGTCTCATATCAACCATTAGTGGAGTTTGTACGGTGTTTGGAAGAGATTTGTTCCAGGGCCTAGGGGGATTTCCACTTCCCAAATTGACTAGTCTTGTCCCAAAACTTATTCCCTTGAAAATTGCATACCATGGTTGGGTATATAATTTGATTATATGTTTTATATATGTGGTAATGTGTCCCATAACCCCTCATGATATTCCTCTCCAAGTTTGAAAGTAATTGGAGGAGTTTGGAATCAGTTGTATCCATATACCGAGAGTTGACATTTGGTGAATTTGAGCACTTTAATAAAATTATTAAACAAGGAAATTATAGTGGCATTAGAGTACGATATTGGAACCTGATTTGGGCTTATATTTAGGAGGACAATAAGTTAGGGACCACCATTAGATATTGAAACAAAAATTGCTTTTGTTGAAGAGGAAACTATGACTAAGGATGAAAAGGGAACCTCATATGATGGCGAGGAGCATATAAAAATCATGGAACATATATTTGAAGACATGACCAAGAATATTATGAAAGGATTCGAATTGTTTTCTATCCAAATTTGGAGAAAATATATTGATCTTAAGAAAACCAAGGGGGGAAATGCATTAGTTTGCTTGAAGGAGCAAAAGGAGGAGACCCATGGACCACCTAGTTCTGAAATAGGTGAAGTAGAAGAAGTAGTGCATGAAGAGGATCGAAAGTCCTTCCCAAGTGACTCTGAAAAATATGAATACACATCACATGAGTGTGAAGAAGTTTCTATTGAAAATATTGAAGATCATTTCGAGACATATTCTACCTTGGAAATGAAACAAAGAGCATCTACTGATGGATGCTTGAACTATGAAGGAGTACCTATTGATGGATTCTCACACCTCTATGTTGGTGTCATAGAGATCACTTTTGAAAGTGTTGTTGCAAGACAAAATTCCATTAAACATGAAAATGAATACCTTGTAACAGTTGAATAATAAATAAGATCAACTTCCCCATCACCACTTGAGCTTCATGAAGTTGGTCCAAGCAAGAAGGAAGAAGATGAGAGGTTCATTTGCAAGAGACTCATTTTCTTGAAGGGTTCATAAATATGAATGAAAAGAAGATCCAATATTCCCTTAGAATACTCCATGACACTCAAGCATTAGTGTCAAATTCTTGTTGGAGAGCTACTTCATTGGAGGAAACATCCTTCCTTGAAGACATGGAGAAGATTCGAAGAGCGATGTGCCACATCAAAGGTAATTCATGTCTTTTATTTTTTATAGAAACCATTTGTTTCAGCTTAATGAATTGTTACCTGATGCATACTTGAATAATAATGAGGATAATAATAAGCTCACAACTCAAAATGAGCAACTTCTTGAAAAGTTGCAAGATACTTGTTTTTCCTCCTATGTTTCATATTGTCAAATGGTAGATTGTTTGGAGGATTCTCATGACATGGTGGATCATGAGAAATGTGGAAATTTGAATGTGCTTGATGTGTTTGAAGATTAAATTGAAGATATCCAAACACTTGATACAATGGAAGAAGAACTTGAATTGTCTCTTGATGAAGGTTATGCAAATTTTAAAGAAGAGCATGATTCATCTACATTGGAACCAATTTATGACAAAGGTTTCACACTTTTGAAAGAGTTGCATGATATTACCCATATTTATCCTTCCCATGATGAAACTTCTGCATTTTTCGATCATTTGGGTGAGTTAGTTCATTCTCCTACATCCTACAATTTCATGTTTTGCAGCATTAGTCTCAATGAAGCATGGGTGAAAGGGTTCTTTTGATGGTGCCACATGAGGAGTATGGAACTCCTAGAATTAATTTTTATGATGACATGGTTGGAGCACATTCTTATTCACATTTGAAGTAGCATCCTTTGTTACTTTACGATAATGCACATCTACATGGATGAACCTATGATATGTATTTGAGTCACTTGAAGACTCATGGTTTTTCTTGCTCAACACTTGGTTCATTTGATGTTAGAGGAACTTCATACAACACTGGGGTGAATAGATTTATGATTGGAGAACATTTTTGTTTCCAGCCACATACTTTGTTATATCTTTATGATTCTCTCATTCATGGATGTATGGGTGAGACTTCTTTGAGTCATTTGAAGTCCCCTTGTTTCTTTTGCTCATTATTTGGTTCACATTTGAGTAGAGATTCTTCATTCACTTCTTGGATGAAAGAATAAATGGCTTAATTATTTGATGCATATCACATCATTTTGGAGTAGCATTATAGGACATGGGAACCTCACCTATGTCATTGGAGCAGATATCATTGGTCATTTGAAGCTTGTATGCACTTGGAAAATGTTGGTGTACTTATTTGGAGGTATAAGCACTTTCATGATTTTTTGATGAGGCACCTTCTTGATGTACATTTTTATTATGTTGTTGTGTACTTTGATGATATATATTATGTATTCAGGATGTTTGGAATAATGCATACAAGAAAATGGTATCCCGGAATTCTCTTTCCTAATGGTATGGGTTAGAGAGCACTCTTAATTATTGGAGTGCAATACAAGCAATGCGACCCTAGGATAGTTTTTAGTCCCATTGATTTCAAATTTTTTGGGAAACAAGCAGTATGGGAGATGGATTACCCACTTAATAAATTGATTTTAATCAGATTAGTGCAGCAACAAGCATGGTGTTTCCTCTCTAAAACCTTCATGGAATCTCAAAGACTCAAAGTTGGGAAAATCAGTCGCAACTTCAAAGAATCATACAGAAAGTAGGTTCTTCAACACCCATGTTTGAAATTGCTTGAGGACAAGCAATATTGGGAAGGGAGGATTTGACATGTCCCAAAATTTGCATTGGGTCACAATGGCATAATCGCATTTTCCATATTCATGAGAGTTTGTCAAATTGATGCTAAGGGTCAAATAATTGCCAACGAGGAAAATTACTAGCTTCCTAGGTTGGGGGGTGGAAGCTTTCGGATTTGGAATAAGGGGGACAATAAATGATGTTTGAACATTAGAATGACATAAATATTTACTAAAGGAGCTAAATAAATAAATACAAGGGAAAATCAAAGTGGCAATTGATCATGAAGCCACATGGAGGATGTGGGACCCACACGAGCTAGATTTTCTATGCCACATGGCATCATCCTCTTTTCATTTCGAATCCATCATAAGACCAAGGGTCTTGGGATGATTTGGAAGTTCAATATACTTGGAATGAATCAATTAAGGTCGAATTGGAGTGTAAGAGTAACTCCCATGGAAGAGGAAGAGGCATTTTGGAGCTAGTGAGACACTTGGACTAGATTCCCTAGCTCTATGACAACAATGATGAAGATGCTATGACACCTATGACATAAATAAGATATGAAGGCTGACATCTGACATATATGATATGTCAGGGCTAAAAATAGCTCCAAGAGGGCACTCAAGAGAGTTAGGGCAGCTAATATTCTTCCACATGTGATTTGGTGGAAGTGGGAGACTAGGAATTGATGTACAAGTGGCATTCTTTGGAATCTCTTCCCAACTAGAGTTGGAATGCATATCTTGGAAGGAATTTGACCCATAGAGAGCTTGGAAAATTTATAAATGTCAAGAAAAAATAACAAAGGAAACTTTTGATCATTTGAGAAATTTGCATATGTGAAAAGAGAGAGCTAGTGGATGACTAGTTTCTTGCCTTAACCAATTTTGAGGGTGAAAGATTCCCATCCAAGTTGGTGTTTGGAGAGGCCACTCAGGTCTTTCATGGAGATTTAATGGAGTCATAAGTTACATGTGCAATATACAAGGCAGCTCGTGGACACTTCAATATCATCTTGTTCTTCCATCTATTCCAAGTTTTCTCATCATATTCTTGCTCTATGGATTGAGGCGCATTCGGTGAGCTATTGATCTCTTTGGGGAAGCTTCTAATGCCCCATTATTTTATGTTCTGATGAAAATGATCTGTATTTCAAGTTCAGAAGACTCTCAGGTCGAAATACCAAAATATTTCATGTAAAATTATTAAACAATGAAGAAATAGTGCCATTTCCCCACTATCTTGTTGTGAACCAATGTAATGTTGATCGATTCGAATGGATAAGTAAACTACCAATGGTTTATGGATGAATGGAATTTTATTGATATATTATATAAGTTTAATGTTCAGTACATAAGTATTTGGATTCATTTTGTTGAGTTTCATAGCATTTGGAGAAGATTGCCTATCATTTCCCCCAAGGTTGAAACTAGTCTTTTTGCATCTGATTTAAGGGAGTTATAGAAAAAATTAAAAGTTCAATGGTGATGCATATGATTTCATGTTGATGTAATTTATATGTCCCCTACTTCCATTCAGAAATTTGAGTTGGATTGAGTGTCTTTGGGAAGCCATTTTCAGTATTTATTGTGGGGGAATTAGAACCCCAGATTGCTAGTAAAACTCCATACATTGACCAGATTGCCAAAGTGAGTTGCAAAATTCATTTGATAGCTGAAAGACACCTATAAACACCATTTTTATGTATTAACATAATTCATACACCTTATGGTACAATTTGATAGAATTTGAAGCTATTTGGAGCCATCTACCATTGGGGGTTTGAGCCTCTAAATTACTAATAAATTCTCTGAGTTCTCTTGGATACCTATTCGACCCCAAAACCACATCTAATGCTGCAAATATACTTTACTTAATGTATTATA
Source organism: Pseudotsuga menziesii (assembly GCA_001517045.1). Lineage (NCBI taxonomy): Eukaryota > Viridiplantae > Streptophyta > Pinopsida > Pinales > Pinaceae > Pseudotsuga > Pseudotsuga menziesii. The sequence continues at coordinate 76,420 of LPNX011095455.1, read as the reverse complement.
ATAGAGCGAAGTCCCATACCAACCATTAGTGGAGGTTGTACAATGTTTGGAAGAGATTTGTTCCAGGACCCATGGGGGGATTTCCACCTCCAAATTGACTAGTCTTGTCTTGAAACTTCTTCCCTTGCAAATAGCAAACCCTAGTTGGGTATATCAGTTGATTATATGTCTGATAGATGTGTTAATGTGTCCCATAACCCCTCATGATCTTCCTCGCCAAGTTTGAAAGTAATTGGAGGAGTTTGGAATCAGTTGTATCCATATACTGAGAGTTGAAATTTGGTGAATTTGAGCACTTTAATAAAATTCTTAAACATGGAAATTACAACCTTACCCCAACCTGCTTTACCATTTGAGCCTAAAGTCAAACCCCCGCCTTTTGGACCATGTAGGACAACACCTTCTTATCTTGTAGACCATCACGTGATCTAATGGATCTGAATAATCAAGGATCCAACCCTCCTCATAAAGGTCCTCTAAATAACCTACCTTCTCTTCCTTGTATCCCATTCTCCTCTCTCCATGCTCTCTAATTTTTTGAAGCACATGGAGATGGAATTTTATTCACTTATATGTACATAGGTCATAAAATCAATTAATATAATATTTATGGATGCAATTGCACATCCAATCACTACCTTAAGGTGACTCAACAACTTTAAGAAAAACCCTTAAATTTAAGGTTTATCTGTAGATGAAAACCTCCTCATTCCTCATCAAATTATCCAACCCTAGTTTTCATAAATAAAAAACTATTTTTCATTTTTAATATATTGAAATGTAAAAAATAATCATAAAATAATCATAAAACAGAAGTGAATGTCGAACTCCCATTTGAGCTTGGTACCATAAAATCTATCTTCAAAGAGTAATCCACGTATAAATATAACAAGGCACTTACTTTTAATTTGTCGGACACAAATTACAAAGAACAATGACATAATTGAGTCGACTTTTAAAGGTTGCCGACAAGATTTTTAATACGGACGTATCAAGTTCTAAAGTCGATGAAGTAAAATATTAGATTTTAATACATATGTTTTTTTTATGGATATCGTTGTATTGTTTTATTCTTTATCCTTGGAGTCACATAATAAGGAGTTGTGCATTACTTTGTCTATTAATTTTATATTTTGACAAGACACTCACTTTTGATGGTTGAAAAGAAAGGTACATGTACGCATCTCTCAAAGATTCCCCACAATGTTGTTAAAAGTGAAGTGTCACATTCTAAAGTCAAAGAAGAAAGAAAACTATTTTATGGTAGTACATACTTAGTATTTAATAATTTAAAAATTATAAATTTATTTAATTAAAAGTTTAAAATATATTATTTTATTAATTATGAAAAAAAATTAGGATTTTTAATCATGTAAACTTCTTTAACACACTTATAAGAGTAACTTTCACATGGTATATTTATAATCGTGTAATTTAATACACTTTTGAAGGTAACTTTGATGATGATGACGATGAAGGTGATAATGATGATGAACGTCTACTTGGATCAAGTTTAGTTTATCGGACTTTAAGAAATAAAAGTAAGGAGTTACTTGGTTTGAGATGATGATGTTGATGATGATGATGATGAAGACGGTGACGGCGGCGACTATTATGACGATTAACATCCACTTAGACCAAGTTTAGTCTACTGGACTTCAAGAAAGAAAAGCAACTACTTGGTTTGCTTTAGGGTTTTATTTCTATGCTAAAAAAGTTTGGATAGGAGTGTTCCTAAATTACTATAATTTTGATGAGATGGAAGGTTCGACAAGTTCGTAGTGTAACAAAGTTTTTGAAACTGGGATATTACGTGGGTGTATGCAGGACAATCTAAGAGGAAGTGTTTTTCATCCTCAACACTCGTAGTCTCACAAAGATGACAAATCATTTCATCATATTGAGTTTTAGGAAAGATCTAATGCCATATTTCACTATGCAACTCATGAGTGTTCGTTCTTATTTTAGCTATGTGGATCTTCTTCTTTACACTAGTCAAAACAGAGAGATACTTTTCATTTTCAAGATTAAGGTTAATGACCTCCTTGTAATATCTTAATTTTCTTTTATCCTCTAAATTTTCACCACATCGTAGCTTCTCTTTGAATTTCAAAGTAATAATATTTGTAATCATCTATATTTTGCAAAGTAACATTTTTGTCAACCCCCCGGATGCAGGTGCCAGCAAGCTCGATTGACAGCGAGGGGTTCCTCGATTTGCATGCTAGACACGTGGCACCACGCATGCAGGAGATTTTATCACGCCCTCGTCGCCCCCAAGTCCTTCAGTGCGGGTGGGTGAGAATGTCTTGTCTTAGGCTGGCCATTGTTCAGAGCGATTCCATCGCATTCACTCTGGTTTTGGTGGAAGTTACTACGCAGCATGCAAAGTTAATGCATGTGCAAAGAGTCAACATTAAGCGAAGAGTCGTAGATTAGCATGGCATTACGATTTGTTATGCGGCAGTGGGTTATGTTGAAATGTCTGGTGTCCGGTTATGGTCTGTTGCTCTCATGTTGGTCGGGATTCTCCAGAGGTCTGAATTTTTTGCAAGGTCGACAATCTCCATAGGCACCCCCAATGGTCATCTGGTTTTGCACCCTCTCCCCCTGTCACGAGCTATTAATCTCCACTACCTCATTTCACGACACCTGGATACTTGGTTCCTTAAAGTGTCAAGGAAGGGGGGTACACCTAGAAGGGGCAACTGTGGTAGAGGGAAATCGCAGTGTGGGCCTAGTGTTCTGGTGGAGGAAGGCTATGAGGTGAACATCTTCGTGCCTGTTAGAGTTTTAATTGATGATTGGGAATGGCACTTAATCAATAAGCGCCCGACCACTTGACATGGTGATAGTAAAATCAACCATTACTGGTTGGTTAAGAACATGTTGGGAAACCTCATGGAGGATATGCTAGGAAAATGGAGTTCGGCGCGTGACACTGTCCTTTCGGTGAAGGCCAAACTAGCTGAGATGGAAAACTAGCTCAATAGTCTAGACTCATCCTTTGCGTGGAACTGTATGGCGAGCTCAGAAAGACAAGACGGACACATGAAGGGAGGGTGCGACAGTGCGACAGGTGGTAGGTCGATGGATACTAGTCCAATTATGGCACCAATGATGGTTTAGACTGCAACCTTTCCCATCTTGTCCATGTAACGTCCCTGACCCTCCGACCAGTGAAGAGGACGCTACCATAACATTATTTATCCGGGAAACTAGCCCCATGAACATGCACATTAAAATTGAAATGATTTGAACTAAAACATGCATACATTATTACCATACAGCAGAAGCAAAACCATACATTCAAGCATTTAGCATGTTCATCATTTTCATTCAACATCAAATACGATTGCAGAGATGAAATAGGCAAGAATACTTATCTTATGAAGAATCTCGTCCGCAACCAGCTATGTCACTGCAACGTTCCACCCAACCATAGGCCAGTGTGCTCCTTAATCTCTCAGCAACACTGCCACCCCGGAGATGGGCATTATTCCCCAAGGAATAAGGAAACTAAGCAGGCTCACACATAGCTAAGGACACCACACTATTCAGCCAAGCTGTCACAGTTGGGTTTATCAGGCTAAGAGTGCACAACAACACATAACCAAGCCAAGAAGTTGGGTTTATCAGGTTATCAAGAGATGGAAACAGTGTCTGCTAAGCTAGTGGGCTCACTGAAGAGCTAAGGACACCTGCACCAGAACTAGCCTGACTTCTAGGACACCCACACACACCCAACACAAGGAATTAGTCCCTTCTCTACTGCACAATCCCTCAGGCTTTGACTTCCCTTCTAGTACTATTCAAGGGGTGTGGAGAAGAAATCCAACCCTCTAGCTCTGTCTATGAGACTCCCAAACACACCAGGTTTACCAAGTAGACTCCTTTCCACTCCTACACAATCCAAAGACCAACCACTGCATACACACAACAAAACCAATCAATTCACAGCTTTAGGGAAGACAAAGGAAACATCGCCGCATCCAAAATGGTGATTCAAAGCCCAGATCGAGCAAGACGATCCCAGAGTTGTTCTTGGCCCTAACGTGGCCAAAACAACTCAGCAACAACCCACACTTGTGGAGAAAAACAACAACCCAAAGGTGGAGAAAAGACAACCACTAATCCTCAGTCGAATGAGGAGAGGACACACCACCTGCGTGGAGGTGGATTACATCCATACAGACCACAAATTGAAGGAAATTGGACACACACAACAAAACCAGAAGAGGAAGACTGAACCGGTCGTGGTATGCATGCATGAAGACTGAGTGACCGCGTGAGGGAAAATCCCAAACCTGCGCGTGAGGAGAAAATGTCCAAGAACCCCAAATCGTAAATGAGAACCCCCACCAACTAAGACCAAAACGTGAATGTCACATGCATAGGAAAATCATGAATGCCAAAAATGGCTCCCCCCAGCTCTCTGCATGAGAAAACAAAATGAAGAATCATGGAAGAATGGGTAGCGTGTCTCTTCCTGCCCACGTGAGGGTGAATGAATCTCCTAGAGGAGTGTGCGTGTGGGAAAGGACTGACAGTCCTGCCACACACCACGCCCATGTAATGACTGTCCCCAATCAACTCCATAGTATTTAATTTGGCAGTTGAGTGAGACAAGGAAGGGTGAGTAAGTCAAAAGGGTGGGTGATGTAACTAAATGGCTTTATCAATTGGCACTTGGATTTTCCCCAATGGATCCTAAGGGTTAGACATTTCCCTCCCTATCCTTAGGAAAATCATGCCCTTTTCATTATGGTTGCATTGCCATAGCCGGTTGGGGTTTATTTTAATTAAAAATGCATGTTTACATGATGCCAAATTTAATATGTGCCGTATAGCACAATATACCATCGGCAACAATTTTAATCGACGGAACATAAAACGTTAAATCGATGGTGGGGATTTTTCCTTTAGCTCCACACCACGATTAATTACAATATATGCATCATATACATTTAATGAAAACGGGGTCAAAACCGGGGTGTTACAATCCACCATTGAACCATTGTTCAAGTGGGTTCGGGAAAGTGAGGGGCCTCACCATGATCCTCCTCAGTCGCGTTGGCCACCACCGCTAACACCATTAAGAACTCCAAGGAATAGGGGTAGGAATGACCCATCCTAGAAGAAATAACCCCCCCCTTCCCTTGACTCGTGTTCATGTCTTCATCATTGTCGTGTTCTCCCTCGGGTTCAGAATGTATTCTAACATTTTTTTGTCATATGTGGATAGTTTGGTTGCAGTTACGTGTTTATGGAAGAACAAATATTGTATATGCTATCAGTCATGGTTATATTTGGATTCTTAATATTGTAAACTCTTTTTGTAATAGTCTCTTCAGACTTCCCTCCTTTTTTGACAGGCTTGGGTGGTAGTTCCACCACCTACGACCTCCCCTTGTTCGGGCCACTGTTGTAATTTTTGTTTTTTCCAGATTAATAGATTTCACATCTTTACAAAAAAAAACCATTTTTGTCAACCCCCCACATCATTAACCAAGACATGGAATCCTTATGCCAACCTCACTTTATCCTTAGGTGATTTTCATTGCAATTTTCATAAGTCTTTGGCCTCCCAAGTTTTTTTTTCTTGTACAATAGGTACCTAGTCATAGTTATGCTCTCAATGGGGGGAATGCCCACTTCAATAAGGAGAAAAGGGTATGCCATATTGCTTTTAATTTTAATCTTGTAAGTTATAAAATGCTTCTAGCTTTTCTCAATCCTTCTCCAAGATTCTCTAGAGAGGTTGCAAACTCAAACTTCAAACCCATACAAGAGAATAGGAGTGATGAGAGTTACAAAGAGGAATTTATTTTTATCGTGCATCACAGGGTTTTCTAACTTACTATTGTTTTCAAGACCAAAATAAGCTTTCCACCCTCCATTGATCCTTTTCTTGATGTTGTAGTTCTAATCAAGCTTGTGATGGATATGAATCCCAAGATATTTGGTGGAAGTCAATTCCTCCAAGTTGTTATTATCATACAAAACATGAGTGTATGTGACCTTATTAGATTTTATAAACATAACTTTGGTTTTGTCTGTTTTGATGGCCATGCCTATACCAGAACATAAATCCTTGAGAATTCTTAATTGCTTATCAAGATCAGAGGGACATCTTCTTAGAAGAACAATATCATAAGCATAAATAAGGAGGATGATGGCAATTTATGGTAACGTTGTGCTATACAAAAAAGGGTAGGGGAGAGGAGAAGCCTTTCTTAACTCCTATATTACAATTAATATCTTCCTACCAACCCTCGGTGTTCTTAAACTTGGAAATGACATTCTCTTATAACCTTATTGTAGGGACTCTCAACTCGAAAGGGACCTTTAACTCTTTTAATCTTTTGCACAATTTATTTCTAGGCATTGTATCAAAAACTTTCCTATAATCCACAAATCAACAAAGGAGATTGAGCTTATTATTGCAACACTCCTCTAAAATGATCCTAAAAGTAATGAGGTAGTCTATGGAGGAATAATACCTTCCAAAACCGCCTTTCTCTTTAGTTATTTTACCTTGACCTTCTAGCCATATGTTGATCTTATTTTTCAAGATAATACCATATAACTTGGCTAAGAGAGGGATAATCATAATGATCCTATAATTAGAGGGCTTATTTTTATTATTGCTTTTAAAGATGGGTACAATAAGGCTCTGACTCGAAGATTTAAGAAATCCTTGCTTGATTGCTATATTGAGGAGTTCGTGGATGTGAGGGATGAGGACAAACCCCCCCCCAATTTTTATGATTTCATCTTGGTAGCCTTCAATGTCCTTAGCTTTCCCATTTGTGAGGTACTTAATCCAAAAATCTATATCTTCTAAAGAAAAACTTCGTCTTCCAGAAAAAAAAGGGGTTGAATGTTGTCTGTGACATCATTTGATTCATAAATCTTCTTAAGATAAGAATTATGGTCCTTCAATACAATCATATTATTCTCTTCAATTTTGCAAGTTAGAATTTGTCTCCAAAATTTCTTAGGATTCACCTTAGAGAGGTGTAAAAGCTTCTCCTGATTATTATGTATATACATATTTTTTTTTCTTTTAATGAGGGATTTGTACATCTTTATATTTTCAAATTTTAGGGACTCCTCAATAACTTCCTTGATTTCTCTTCTTGTAATTTTACAGTCTTTATCATACCAATGGTTGGTCTTTCTATTTTTATTTTTATATAACACTTTAATAAAAAAACTTATTAATAGAAGAAGAAAGAAAAAAAATATAAAAAAATATAATAAAGATCTTCTATATATTTCAACAATCTTGTAAATCTTGTAAGAAGAAATCAAAATTAATAAAAAGTATATAATGTAAGAAGAAATCAAAATTAATAAAAAGTATATAATGTGTTTTCAAAAGTAGTAAAATCTATCATATATTTTTATATTAACATTTATTAAATATTTTTATAATAAAATTTATTATATATATTTTAATAATAACAAACTATAAAAAATAAATATAATATATTTTTCAAAATCAACACGCATATTATAATTCAATTCTCAAAGTGGTAAGGCATAATTTTGAGAATTTATATTAACATTTATTAAATATTTTTATAATAAAATTTATTATATATATTTTAATAATAACAAACTATAAAAAATAAATATAATATATTTTTCAAAACCAACACGCATATTATAATTCAATTCTCATAGTGGTAAGGCATAATTCAATTCTCAAAGTGGTAATGCCTTTCATTTGGGCCATTAATCTTATATGTATATTTAAATTAAAAATTATAAAAAAAAATAATATTTTGAAAATGCTTTTCATTCTCGGCTATTAATTATATATATATATTTAAATAATAAATTATAAAAAATAATTTTAAAATAAAACATTTAAAACATTTATAATTTGTAATATACCTAAATTTATTTTTTGAAGAGTAAATAATTAAATTATCATATAATATATATTTACAATATTATGATTTTATGTATTATATTATATAACTTTGTGTGTATATAAGTAGGTTTTATAATTGAATAATCAATAAATAAAAGTTTAAGGGTGTAGATTAATTGGTTGTCATAAATATTATTGGACACTTTGATAAAGTTTAATTGACTAATTCAAATCTTTCTCATATACATAAATTTATGAAAAATATCATTCACAAATGTGGAAAAGTATTTTAAATTTTTTTATAAAAAATTCTTATATATATTTTTGAAGGAAAAAAACAGATATTTTATATTTTATTAATCGTAAATTAAAGTACATATGCAAAAATGTATGTGAACATACATTTGCCATAGAGAGACTGTATGTTTCTGTTGTTTCTCTTCTCAACAAAATGCAACAAAAAGCTAAAAACTGGGCATTTTGATGTTCGAGTTTCTGTAAAAAAAAATGTGTATTCCTGCATAAGTAGAGCATGACCCGAGCCAAGAAGATATATCTCAATAGACTGTCACAACATATCTGAAAGAAAATTGATCCCAAAGAGAGGATAATATAGTGCCATGAACTAAAGGAAAAGAGGATAGAGTTAATCTTGATGCAAGTCTATGAAGGGCCTATGATAGAATTCGTAAACTTCTTCTGCATTTGTCTCCAAGATCTTCCATGTTCCTTGTTCCATCAGAAGGCCCTTTTTTGAGAGGTTGTCAGCTTCAGAGTTCCTTTCCTTGTAAACATGTCAGCAAATTATGGAGTCAAAATTTTCCATGAGCCTGCAGACTTCTTCAAATATTGGACAACGAGTAATAGTTCTGCAATTTTAGATTCTATTCACCCAATTAATTACCACCATTAAGTCACCAAAGATTTGCAACTTTTAACAATTTTTTTCCAAAGCAAAACATAGAAGGAGTTTGAGAGCTAGGAGTTTGGCAAAATTATTTGTTCCCTTGCCTAAGCCCATCTGAATTTTGAAATGGTGACTCTATGAAAGGAAGAGTGTAGCTCCTCCCCCACAATTGAGGTCCTGGGAGGCTCCATCAAAGAAATCCCAAGGAAAGGTACAATCAATAAGTTCTTCTAAAATAATGTGGACAATCGGTGTGTCTTTGGTTTTAGAGAATAAAGGCAGTCTTTGGTTTTAGAGAATAAAGGCAGAATGTCTAAGCCCTGTTTTGCAATGACCTCTGGCGAAGAGGATTTGTCCTGAAAAATAGCTGCATTTATGGCAAGCCAAATGCCCCAAATGTGAATTAGTGGCAATGCTTTTAGAGGGGAAAGATTCTTTGTGTTTAACCAATTTTTCCAGGCATCCTCAAAAGTTTGTCCTTGCCAGACCAAATTTGTATTTAGAAGAGATTGAGAAGAGTTCCATATTTGAGTTGTGAAGGGACAGGTAATGAATAGGTGTGTGATGTTTTCATCCTCATTTTTGCAGAGAGAGCACCAACTTGGACCTTCCAAGGAGTGTTTTTTTCATTCTGTCCCAGGTTGAGATTTTATTTTCCAGGGCACACCACATAAACAACTGTGATTTCAACAGACAGTTTATCTTACAGATGCCTTTTTTGCACCACGCAGGGGATCTCCTTGGAAAGTAATGGTGCTTAAGTGTTGGTAACAAGTCTTGGGGGTGTAAATACCATGAGCCACAAATTCCCAAATTGTCTCATCTGGCAAGTCATTGAGCCTGATATGTGTAGTTCTGAGGGAATTGATGTATCTGTTACATTCCGCATTTCAATGAATACGAAGTTCCAGGGCTCTAGTCCCCTTCCACGTTTGTTACCAAATGTTTGTGGAGGTTGGGTCAGCAATCTGATTGAGATGGAAGTATCCCTGTTGATTTAAGTGGAGGATGAGATGTTGTGGAAGAATGTGTTGGACTTGACTTACGGACCAGGGATCCACCCCTAGTCGGACCTGAGTACCATTGCCTACTTTCCAGGAAAGCCCACTTTGAATTCGATGAAAAGTGTTGCAGATGGATTTCCAAATTATAGTCCTAGAAGAGGGTGAAAGGAAAGTTGTATTTCTAATCCATTCCAAAACAGAGGCAGGAGTGATGTATTTCTTATAGACAACCTCGGTCAATAGGATTTTTGTGGAGATGAGTCGCCAACCTGCTTTTGCTACAAGGGCTTTTGTAAAAGCCTCGATGTTTTTGAGACCCCATCCCCAAAAAGATTTGGGTCTACAAATCTGGTCCCATTCTACCGAAGAGATAACCTTATGATCTTTTTTCCTCGACCATAAGAATCTAGAGCATATTTTTCCAGACTTTTCTAGAATGGTCTTAGGGATCTAGGCAAGAGCCATCCAATAAAAAGGGATATCTTCCTGTAATATCCCAATATCCCCGATAAAAACTACAAGAGAATTATTTTTAAAACAAAAACATAAGTCAAGAAAATATACTTTTTCTTATCAATAAAAATTATATTATATCTTATAATAGTATATAAGAAGGATTTATATGAAAAGGTGAGCCTATTCTATCTGTCAAAGGTTATAGGCTGAGACCTTAATGAGGCTTGAAGAGCTTCAGCATTTCGGAGTTCATTGTATTTTCATTCCCATTCTTGAGGATATTGAATACCTCTCCAGTCAAAGAGGAAAGGTTGTGCTTTTCGGGAAATATCTTTTTCCACCACGCTGAGCAGGCGCGAGGTATTATGAACAAGGGATTGCAATGGAGGTAGGGTATCATTTCCGAAACGGACTATGACAGCAGCTTTTAACTGGATGATGCGGGAGCCATCCATCATAGAAAAGCCTTAGGGAAGGACATAGGCTTTCAAGAGTTCATAAATATGGGGGTCAAACAAACTAACACTAAATTTTGGATATATAGTTCCGAATGCAGGACCATCATGCAATGGAGCAGCGAAACCACCAATAATAGCATTGGCAAAATGCTTATGGCATGTATCAACTGCGACACATAGGGAAGAAACATTTAAGAAAGGACGAACAAGAGGGTTGAGACCTAAACGGATTGCACCTAAGTGAACATACTTATAACCTTGCTTTCGTGCCCAGTCGATTTGCGATCTGTAAAACAAGTTAATATGGACTGGATTATCTGCATCTGTAAATGCAATATCTATAGAAGAAACACGGAAATGTTGTGCAGTAATATATTCCCAGAGCTTAAGTTTATAAATTTCTTTGGGAAAGAGTGGAGGTAATTTCCATTCAGCAGAAGGGTTGGTTTCATCGGTATGGATTATACTGGAGTCAGGATCAGAATTACTGCAGTGAGAAAAGGAAGAACGGCGCTCTGCCAAACTGACAATACCATCTTCTACCTGCTGGCAGTCTAGACGGGTGTGAGCTACATTGTCCATCGTTGGGTCCATCTGAAAAGAAACTAAGTCTCACAAGAGGCTGGATCTAAACAGGGACTTACTCAGGCACTCTCTCTTTGGCCTTCTCTGCCCTCTATTAACAACCTCTCTTTTAGTTCCTTGGAACACCACCGATCACTCAACAGGGGATACCTGCCCACTGAACAATGCAAAAATGTCCACAACTCACCAACAAAAGATAGAATGTAAGCGTAACAAGCACTTACAGTGATTGCTTCTCAAAATGTCTGCAGAATGTTTGAAATGCTAAATCACGATCCCGAACCATTTGCTGATAGTTCTCATAACAATCTAAATCACTCTCAGGATGAACCATTAACCACAATAAAAACTTCTCTGCATGCGTTGGACGATCAATCCACAAAACCATATGTGCTGGAGCACACATATGGTTTTGTGGATTGATCGTCCAACACATGCAGAGAAGTTTTTATTGTGGTTAATGGTTCATCCTAAGAGTGATTTAGATTGTTATGAGAACTATCAGCAAATGGTTCGGGATCGTGATTTAGCATTTCAAACATTCTGCAGACATTTTGAGAAGCAATCACTGTAAGTGCTTGTTACGCTTACATTCTATCTTTTGTTGGTGAGTTGTGGACATTTTTTCATTGTTCAGTGGGCAGGTATCCCCTGTTGAGTGATCGGTGGTGTTCCAAGGAACTAAAAGAGAGGTTGTTGATAGAGGGCAGAGAAGGCCAAAGAGAGAGTGCCTGAGTAAGTCCCTGTTTAGATCCAGCCTCTTGTGAGACTTAGTTTCTTTTCAGATGGACCCAACGATGGACAATGTAGCTCACACCCGTCTAGACTGCCAGCAGGTAGAAGATGGTATTGTCAGTTTGGCAGAGCGCCGTTCTTCCTTTTCTCACTGCAGTAATTCTGATCCTGACTCCAGTATAATCCATACCGATGAAACCAACCCTTCTGCTGAATGGAAATTACCTCCACTCTTTCCCAAAGAAATTTATAAACTTAAGCTCTGGGAATATATTGCTGCACAACATTTCCGTGTTTCTTCTGTAGATATCGCATTTACAGATGCAGATAATCCAGTCCATATTAACTTGCTTGACAGATCGCAAATCGACTGGGCACGAAAGCAAGGTTATAAGTATGTTCACTTAGGTGCAATCCGTTTAGGTCTCAACCCTCTTGTTCGTCCTTTCTTAAATGTTTATTCCCTATGCGTCGCAGTTGATACACGCCATAAGCATTTTGCCAATGCTATTATTGGTGGTTTCGCTGCTCCATTGCATGATGGTCCTGCATTCGGAACTATATATCCAAAATTTAGTGTTAGTTTGTTTGACCCCCATATTTATGAACTCTTGAAAGCCTATGTCCTTCCCCAAGGATTTTCTATGATGGATGGCTCCCGCATCATCCAGTTAAAAGCTGTTGTCATAGTCCATTTCGGAAATGATACCCTACCTCCATTGCAATCCCCTGTTCATAATACCCCGTGCCTACTCAGCGTGGTGGAAAAAGATATTTCCCGAAAAGCACAACCTGTCCTCTTTGACTGGAGAGGTATTCAATATCCTCAAGAATGGGAATGCAAATACAATGAACTCCAAAATGCTGAAGCTCTTCAAGCCTCATTAAGGTATCAGCCTATAACCTTTGACAGACAGAATAGTTCATTCCGGATGCCAAACATTACTCCTTTTCTTTGCTTTTCTCTTGCTGAAGCAAACCCCACGTTCACCAGATCTGCTTCTTCCTCCACTTTTGTTGATAGAAGATTGTCTCCACATCCTTCTAATCCCAATGCTCCTTCTCAAGAAAATACTCCTTCTGAATCTTTTACTGGTCTACAAGATACAGAACACAGAGGTCAGCACACTGATTGTCCTACTTGTCGTAAGACAGTAGAAAAACTTCGACGACATAGAAAAACTCCCCATTTAGGTATGTTTTCTCTTCCTAGGGAAAATGAGTCCTATGAAATAGAAAGGGATGGTCGTAAATCTTACTTTCCTGGTAGGAATCTTCCTACTACCCCTTTCCGACAATATACTCCAGATGGCCTAAGCAAAAGAGAATATTTGCCTCAGAAGACTGTTGAAACTGGAGAAACTCCATCTGATGAAATCAGATTGAGTAATTGGGGAAATTTACAGCATGCTTTGACTACCAAGAACTTGGATGATATGGCCCAAGATATTTTAAACATCAAAGCAATCATGCTTGAAGAAAAAGAAAAGATTGTTGAAGTCAGTGAAAAGTTAGAGCTGGTAAACCATTTACTTGCTGATTCAGAAGCCATTAAGAAGATGATTCAGTTTGCTTCTGAAAAGATCTTGATTAGAATCCAGAAGATTGAAGAGAGATCAAATTGAGCATCTAGATTGGGATCACAGGTTACAAAGCCTAGTCCTACTATTCTAGCATTAGCTGCTGAAGGTTATAAGCGTAAAGAAACAAAAGCTAAGCTAGAAAGAAGTGTTTCATTTGGGATGATGAGTACTGAAGAAAAAGACCCTAGACCTGAATTCGATTATGGAAGGTCTGAAAGGGAATTTAAATCTTTAACGAAATGGGTGACTGCAATCAAAGGTATTCCTCCTACCCTGTCTCAGAAGTATGCTCAGAAAGTCTTAAGTCTTGTTCCTACCCTGCCTGATTTTGCAGAAGCCTCTACAGAACTAGAATTCATAGAACCAACTGAAGAGTTTCCCTCTGAAGCCCCAGTTGCCTTAAGCATGTTAAGCACGCATACTCACTTTGGATCAAGTTCTGGGGTGAAACCTGAACCTGAGTTTGATGCACATATGTCTGAAGGAAAGCCTGCTAATGCACCCAGAATACCTATGCATTTCAGTACCTCTACCTATAATAACATTATCTCCCAAATGCCTGAACACCCAATCTTGAATATTGACTGTCAGCCTCGTGATGTCATACATGATTCCTTGAATTTGCTATTTCATTGGTCTTTGGCCAAGAAAGCTCAGAACCCTGGCATTACAGGACAGTAGATTGCAACTTTGTTAATCACTGGATTAACAGGGTTAGCAAATGAATGGTGGAGATGGCTCTCTCAGAGAGAGAGAGATGAAATATTAAATGCAGAGGATGCAGACCAACAATTACTAAAAGCTCTGGCTAGTCAGTTTCATGGTGGTGATGACGAGGATGATGCTGATCATCTTTAGTCTATATATATGTTTGCCAGACTTTGTGACTTATCGCTTCCTGATGAATACTTTTGTTATATGCAGAAACTGCTAATTAGAGCAGGCAAAGCAAGTGATCCTGCATACCTGAAACATTACCTGAGAAGTTTTCTAGGGCATGTTCCAGATGCAGTTGAAAAGTACATGAAGGATAAGAATCTGAATTATTAGAATCTCTCTATTGCACAATTGCATCATCACATTAAAGAGACATGGCAAGAACATTGTCTTGCTAAGAGGATAGATAAAGATTTTAAACGTCATTAGAACATGTATACGCCTTCGTTCTGTAAGAAGGTTGCAGAACTACCCGATTGGGGATGCGGTGCCCACAACCGTGGTCACTTGAATTGTCACTGATCTTCTAAGAAAAAGAAAAAGAAATTCTTTTCTAGTGATCCTAGATTTCACTATCTTGACAAACCTGTCAAGTTTTAAAGAAGAAAGCAGGAATACAAAAGGTATTGCCGACAGCGACTGTCGCTTCCAAAGAAAAGATTTATTAAGAAGCGCAGGAAACCTGCTGATAAAGAGTCTTGTTTTCTTTGTGGCGCTAAAGGCCATTGGGCTAACAAATGCCCTAAGAAAAAGTCGAAGCCTCGCCTTGCTGCCTTTTGTGATTCCATCCAACCCCAATGGTGGAAATATTCGCCATCTGATGAGCCTCCTTCTGGAGAATTCCTTTATCTCCCTGCTGATTCTGATGGATATGATTCTGATTCTGATGATCCTCCTGTCTTGCATAAATTTGACCCCTCCTCCACCTCCGAACATTCTTCTGACTCTGATTCTAGTCTCAGTTCTCTAGCTCCCGAGGTCCCAAATTTAGGGGGGTGTACTCTGCCTAATGACCCTATTTCCCCTGTTTCCTCTCATTCTGTACATACATATGAGCCTCCTGAGTTTGATTTCTCATTGTATATGTTTTCTTTCCAGAAACAGCTTGATCTCTAAAAGCAAATTGCTGCCATTGACTTAGCTCTTGCTGATACTCAGCCGTACCAATACCAGATAAGAACACAGCTGAGAAATGAGAAAGAACTACTGCTAGAACAGCTAAAAG
The DNA here is from genome assembly GCA_001517045.1 of Pseudotsuga menziesii. NCBI lineage: Eukaryota > Viridiplantae > Streptophyta > Pinopsida > Pinales > Pinaceae > Pseudotsuga > Pseudotsuga menziesii. The sequence goes on along the minus strand of LPNX011095455.1, from coordinate 60,865 downwards.
GCAAACAAAAGATTAAGGACAGTCCAGACACTAGTCCGATATCTAAAGCAGTAAGTTTTCATGAGCCTGCTACTATTTATAGAAATTATCCAGATAAGCATGAAAGTAGATAGAGGTATAGACTCTCTACAAGAGAGACTTTGAAGGCTATGATTAAAGAAAAGCAGCAAGCAGTTAAACAACTCTGTACAGAAATAAGCGAGCTGCGAGATCATATAAAGATTTTAGATGCTGAAGAAGAACATTCTTCAGAAGATGAATTGAATAAGTTCGTCACAGGAGCTATTGAAGTTGAAATAGAAGATACTACTGAAGATGCTCCTGGACAGACTATGTCTTTCCAGCCCAGTATGTCTTTGATGAGTGGTCCTAAATTGTATTTAACAATACAGTTTAATTTGTCTGAATTCAAGCCATATAAGCTGAGTTGCATGGTTGACTCTGGATGTCAAGTGAATTTGGCTAAAGGTTCAGCACTACCATTCTATTATTGGGAAAAGACATTTGGTAGCGGAACTGCAATTCATGGTACGCTTGTGCCAATAAAAGGTAAAGTAGAAATCATTCCTGTTGCTTTTGGAAAAGCCATGAGTAAGCTTACATTTTACAGATTAGATGAGATTAAAGATGATTGCTTACTAGGATCTGATTTCTTGCATCAAGTCAGTCCGTATACCATAGATCATGACCTTCACCTGTTATATAAATCAAAAGAAGGTTGTTCTCCCTTTGTCTTTCCATGGAGAAATTAGATGCCAGACTGTAGTTGAACCAGAAAATTATAATAGTCCGAGATTGGCTAAGATGGAAAGAGCAATAGCTTATTCTGAAATGCATGGTGAAAAGATGTTACAAGAGATTTCAAAAAGGTTCAAAAGAGATTGCTGTTCAGACAGCCCCAATTCCTTTTGGATGCGCGAAAAGTATTTTGTTACTCTTCCATATGATCCGCTCCAAAAGATCAAACCTATGAAGGCCTCTGCAAGAATAATGACTCCTTTAGAAAGAGAGTTTTTGAAAAAGGAGATTATAGAGTTACTACAGAAAAGGCTAATAGAACCCTCTAAAAGCCCTTGGGCATGCCGTGCCTTTGTGGTGAATAAACATTCAGAACAAAAAAGAGGTAAGCCCAGGTTAGTGGTTAACTTTAAGCCACTAAATGCCATTCTTCAGAAAGTCAGGTATCCACTGCCTGATAAACAAAGCTTATTACAGCGCATCATTGGATGCTCTATCTTTAGTAAGTTCGATCTTAAATCTGGATTTTATCAAATTGGTATCGAAGCTAAGGATAGATTTAAGACAGCTTTTTCAGTGCCGAATGGCCTATACCAGTGGAAAGTTCTACCCTTTGGCATTAACAATGCTCCATCTGAATTTCAAAAGAGGATGGAAGATATCTTTAGAGACTGTCCATGGATCTTAGTATATATTGATGATATACTAATTTGTTCACATAGCCTACAGGAACATCTGAAGCATCTGCAGATTTTTTATGATTTGGTATATAAGCATGGATTGGTTCTCTCAGAGCCAAAGATGGAGATTGGAAAGACCGAGATAGAATTTCTTGGTTTGAAGATAAACAAAGGAACTGTTGTGTTACAGAAACATGTTCTCCAAAGCTTTGTAAAGTTTCCTGATGAAGTTATGGAGAAGATACAGCTTCAAAGGTTCCTTGGTTCTTTAAATTATATTAGACCATTTTATAAAGGCCAGGTTGAAGATATCCATGTGCTTCAGCAAAGACTTAAAAAGAATCCGCCTAGGTGGTCTAAAGAAATGACTGCTGCCGTCAAGCGTATAAAAGAGAAAGTGTGGCTATTGCCAGCATTAACTTTGCCCTCTGGTAAAGGAGAACTCATTGTTGAAACAGATGCCTCTGCTCATACATGGGGAGGTGTTCTCCTAGAAGCGCTTGATTAGAAAGAACATGTTTGTGGCTATGGATCTGGCTCCTTCAAGAAAGCTGAACTTAACTATCCATCCAGCCATAAAGAGATATTAGCAATCAAGAAGATTGTCCAGCATTTCATTTTCTTCCTTAATCCTGTTAAATTCATTATCAGGACAGATCTTAAAATTATGCCTGGAATGTTAAAAAATGAAAATGTCATGGCAGAAAACAATAGTCGTATTTTGAAATGGTTTATATGGTTATCTAATTTTGATTATGAGATTGTATATAAACCAAGATATTTAAACTGCCTTGCTGACATGTTAACCAGGGAGTCAGCAGAAGACTTAGTGAAATTTCAGCCGACTCTAAGCATGTTTGATCCAGGTGAATCTAGCTCTGGACCTGCCAGAAGACGATTGAAGAGAGAAGAAGCTGAAGACAAGAAGAAGACCAGAGAAGAACTTCTACAGAAGGAAGGATTATTTATTCTTCCCTGGGATGGTTCATTGCCTAGAGATGTTAGAATTGAGTCTCTTGAATATGCCTCCGCAGATGAAGCCAAGCGTTTTCTGCAGTTAACAATGATTCAGAATATCCAGACTTCTCCCTTGAAGTTGACTATCTTAGAATGATGGGAGAAAGATGCCTTCCTCAGTTTTGCAAACGCTATAGGCAAGCTCAGAGACTGTCCAGAGGTATGGATTGATTATGATGATGATGAACATCTCTGGTACATTGATTTAGGCAATGGTAGCCTAACATGGACTTCCTACAATCTCATTCTGCAATGCTGTAGAGAGAATGAGACTGTCATGATCTTCGCCGACCCTTCAAATCTTAAAGCAAATACTAAATGGTCGGGATGGACTGATGTTTTCTTAGACAAGTTCTGCCCTAGACTTGACTAGGAAAACCGTAGAGCTAATTTTATCCTCCAGTTGAAAGCAGACCTTGAAGTTGCGCACCAAAAAGAATATTGGTTTAAATTTAAACTTCATTTTGAAGGAGGATCCTATCTCCCGCTTGAGCACCGGATGTATGTACAACAAAAAGTCATTCGGAGAAACCTTGAAGGTGACCACATAGAGTCACGAGTTACTATTCGTGACATTCCACTTGATTTCAAGGTTAGGTCACATTTTAGAGGAGATTTTGTTTGCGAGCCGTTAGAAGCATTCCATGGATTAGATGAACAAGGATGCTTTAGTTCGTGGCTCTATCCTCTTCCTCGGGATCTTGAGATTCCTGAATCTCCGATACAAGATGCTTAAGGTGATGACTCACCAGATGAAGACATATGGGAATATCTCCAAGGTCGTGATCTTTACGACTGAAAGCCGTGGTGGGCCATTTGAAGACTGAGTGGGCCAGTGTTGCCCCACGCTGTTTCCGTCACGGGCCAGATAAATGCTCCGTTGTGTAATACGTAGATTCTAGGACTGTCGTGGGCCAGTTATGCTCCACTGTGTATTATTCTGTCGGGTCTGTCATGATGTCTCTCCGGGTCCCCGTAATGCCTTTCGGCCAGTTAAGGGACGAGATAATGGAAGTGGTAGTCCCCACACTCCACCCCGGTGATTCGTTTATGACTGGTAGTTGTCAATCATAGGTACCGGATCTCTTTACGACCGGTTAGTGTCAGTTTCGTCTACCGGTTATATCGGCTAAGTTGTTATAAATAAGAATCCTCCGGCTCATTCTTGAGCAAGTAGTCTGCTTGGCTTTAGGTTTGTCATTCTGTTGTGTGTGTCGAGCGCTGTGTATGCTCTCCCTCTGGGCCTCGAGCGATCAGTTGGGATCAAAAGCAATGATCTCATTTGTAATGAGTCTGTAAGAACAAGTGCGTATGCTCTCCCTCTGCACTTCGTGTGATCAGCTGGGATCAGAAACACAAGTTCAGTCCAGTTTAGTTATATATCTGTGTCTGTAATTCCACTATTCCTTCGGCTCTGTAATTATACTGTTCACCTGTAATAATACTGTTCATTCGGCTCTGCAATGTTACTGTTTACCACTATTCCGCTTGTTATTACTATTTGCATAGTACTTATCTATTGCATTAGTCGCATTCTGTTAAAAGAAGTCGTGAGCATCATTAATATCCCTGAGCAAATCTGAGAATTGAAAGGTGTGTTCGATCCTGCTTCTTTGTTTGGTAGTTAGGGTTTCAAAGCTTTAAAAACAGTTATAACCAAACTCAATCAAGGAGAGAAAAGCGATGCTTCTTGATATAATGGGGGCGCTTCAATCTTTTTGCATTTTTTGGGGGAGGAACGCTCTTGATGAGCGATTGGGCAGGAGATATTCGCTTTTTCATTCTAAAAATGCTAGAATTGAAAGGCCATAGAAATTGCGAATCCAAGAGGAAAGGAGGAGAATACAACACCTGCAGGAATATGTGCAGCACATGCCAGAGTATGTATTTCTCATCGAACTATGTCCTTAATAATATTTCTTGTTTTAGTTAATATATGAGATTTGCACGACTTGTTAGTTGTGATAGGAGGCGCATTGTTGATGAGTTGTAGCCATAAAACCATGACGTTGTAAGCTTGTTTAATTTCTTCCAAGGAAATCGCATGCATTTGGAAGAAATCGCATGCATATCCTTGGGAGAGAACGACCCACCATATCAACGATAAACTGTAATATTTATTATTTAGGTTTAGGGAATATCCTTGGAGGAGAACGACCCACCAGAATGCAATTTTATTAGTTTGTATGCCCAAACCAAAGCTCATTAACCATGTGTTAATTTTAGTTCTTGGATGAGCGTCTCCTTAACAAAACCTTTCATTTCATTTCGACATATCCATCCAAGAACCAATTTTTGGCTTGTCCAAGTCCGGTGAGAAGTTGTTATCATAAGATTTGCAATAATAAATACAAGAAAGCTGTGTCTCTTAAAACTATTTAGTTCCTTTCTAAGTCGCTTGTTCTAAAGTAAATGGCTTCTATATCATTCTTTTGCTCTTTTGTTTATAGTAATTTTTATTTAGGTAATTATTAAGGAAGAGAAACCAATACCTAACTATGAGTGGAAGTGGAAGAATCCATCTCGGTGAAGTTGTAAAAGTATATAAAATAAAGGTAAATGAAAGGTAAAAGACATGATTTACTATTCTTACCATATAGCATAGTGCTTTATGTTAATTCTTGTAGGTTAAAGATTATAATGGGTTAAAGAAATTGTTTAGAAAAAGAAAGATTATTTGATATGAAAGTCATTTTTGTTAAGACTATAAATTTATATCAATATGTTACTTTCAATTGATTTTACTATATAGAGTTTATAACTCTCATATAGGGTTAAAAGGAAATAGAGACTTATAATGTTGGTATTAGTTGGTAGGAAAGAGCTATAATGTTAGTTCGCAGGAATTAATTTTATCATAAGAACTAAGTTAATTACCAAAGAATAAATATAGATAGAAAAGAAAAACTAATGTTACTTTGCATGGGTAAATTGGGAAAGATGACCAATCAATAATAAACATTAGGAGGAAAAAATGAGTTTGAAAAATATAGAGAAAATACATAATTGTAATGTTGTTGGTCCTTAGTGTAGTTAGTTACCTTTTTGAAAAGATGTGATTTGTAATTCATTAAGAATAAATTGCAGCGGATATGTTCCAGATTGACAAAAAGAGATTGCTACATATATGTTGTAGATTGTACCCTTTTGTTATAAATGAATTAATAGAAAGATTAACAAATTTTGGTGGATGTAGCCCCAAGGTTGGGGTGAACCATGTATATCGGTGTCTCTCTCTTACTTTTGTATTTTATGTGTTTTATTTTTGTGAACTCATCCAATTCAATGATTTGTAATTATTACATGTTTTTAAGAACACTCATTTTCATACTTACATGAAGAATAAGTTATTATGTTATATGGAGAAAATAAGGTAATAGCGTGGTGTTATCATGAATGAATGATGGATAATATGTGCAAGTGCTTGTTAGTAATACCATGTAAACATCCTCTATAAGAAGCATACATTTACTTTCCTATGTAAGAATTTAAGAATCAATGTGGAGCGCTCTTAATTGTAATGTCATGAAGTTATCAGTGCAGGTTCACAACACTCGGACCTAATGGACTCGCCACTATTTGAAAATAAGACTTTATGTTTAAACCTGTTATGAAAAAGATATTGTTGGAAAATTTTGATCATCGAAGTACATAAACTATCTTGATTAGTAAACCTATGCAAAAGATATGTTTACGTTAATTTATGTATAACTTGTCAACAATATGCTTAGTATGTTGACAAAGTAAGTCAATGAGTGATACATTGCAAGAGTATACTGGAATTTTATGATTAAGTATACAAGGATTAACCTTAAAGATAAATCATTACGTTAGGTTGTACACTCTATACCTCTTGAATGTTTAAATGCATCTGAGCAGAAACTTTTTGGTATATCTAATTCTCCGTCTTGCTTACAATTACATTAGGAAGTACTATAAAGGTTAATTGCATGGTACTAATATACCAAGTTAAGGATGATGAAGTAAAGTAGTGGCGCTACAAAATTTTAATGTAAATTCAAGTTTATAATTAAGGAATGAATTTAGCTTAAGATGCACATCCATAAAAGATTCAAGCATGTGTAGTTATGATTAAGCTGCCGAGAAAGTAATGTAGTGAGAAAAAGAATATCTTGATGTATAAGGGTTTATGAAATTTAAATTAGTAACTTGCTATTATATTTTATATATTGTATTTATGAGTTTATGATGCAAATAGTATTTGGCAAGAAATTGTGAGTACAAAGTACACGCACTCATGGTTGCAAGACACGTCATCAAATGGGGATCGAAAGATAAATTGGAAGATAAATATCGCGAGGAAAAAGGTAACACCTAGAATCCATGTGATTCATTGAATATCATAAAATATTAGCACAAT